>VNJR01010670.1:0-18383 GCA_008042585.1 Drosophila punjabiensis
CGAAGCACACGGACACACACACACAAGCCTAACAACGAAACTCACCACGAGCAGCGGTCACATGACAGCAAAAGTATGTAGGAGTAAGCGAGAAAGGACGCGATCACGCCATACAATCAACCCCCGAAAATTGGCACGCACCCTAAGGAAAGAGCGAGAGGAAACGAGATCTTAGAAACTTCGAGAAGTTTCTAAGTGAAGCCACGAAAACTTGGCAATGGAAAAAATCGAGAGAGGAGTTGCGGAAAAGACGTGGAACGAGCCTGACGTGGATCTTGGCTAAAACCACGGAGTGGCGAGTGCCACTCCACATGGAGCAAGTTAGAGAAGATTAGTAGAAAAGAAGTGAAAAGATCGTCAGGAGCGACGGACCGGATTTTTGTGCAGAACACGGAACTGGCGAGTGCCACTCCACGTGGAGAAACTGTGAAAGTGAGAAAACACCGAGATTTGGAGCCACCAGCAGGCCATCGGGCCTCCACCTCGAAGGAAGCCAACTGAGGGGTAACCCAGCCGTCGAGTGACGACTGACGCAGACCAGCCGGAGCGGAGCAGCGAGGGATTTGTGCCGGCCCAGGACCAGCGGCGGAGCACCCAGCAGACAGGCGTGTGCCTGTGTGTGTGTGTGCGGAGTGTGACGGGTGAGTGTGGCAAATGAAACCGCAACGAGTGGCCAGCAGGGAGATTTGGCCAACATGTCCAAGTGCATATAAAAATCTCGGCGGGACTCGATGCGGTATCGCCATAGAGCAGCTAACCTTAACCTCAAACTTTGCGCAAGCCCATTTGTAACCAAAACTAACCACACGAATTGAATATAAAAACTTATAACAAATATATAGAAATACACTGGGAAAATTTATGAGAAAAATAAATGAATAATAAAAATCCAAAAATATATAGAAATAAAGTTTGATTAAATTCTTTTTATCGCCCGACTAAAATACCGAGGCCCACCCATATCACGATGAACCAATATTTTTACATCCAGAAAAACTTGTACGGGGCCAGGCTCAGCCGGCCGCATAACTTGGGCCGACAGCGAGTGCTGATGGCAGTGGAACTTGCCATCCAGGGTGACGACCTCCACGGCGAGTGCCGGTTGGGATTCCACCTGGCAGATGCATAGTTCCTAACGGGTAGAAAACGTCCCGTTATCNCGAGTGCCACGAGCCAGACCCAAATACGCGCTACCGCGGATTCCCTTCGCTATTTTGCTAATATCAAAAAATAGAGTTTTCCAGCTTGGCAACCCGGTGGCTGACAACCTCCATCTCACGTCAGCCCACCGTTCATCGAAGACCCATTGTCCTATCCTTATAAATTTTCTGTAAAGAGATCCTGGTGTGACTGAGCTGCACCCCAGCCTAAGAACTACTTCACACAACTAACAAAAACTCGCAATGCTCTTAAAAAAATTCTCAGAATTAAAACAAAACCAAAATCAAAATATTATGGAACTGAAAGAAACATTTAAACCTATAACTGAGCCATTGCATGAACTTGTTAATGATAACAAAAAAATTACATTATATGTTACCTAACGATTATAAAAATGAAAATTCTGGAATCAAATCAAAACAAAACAGAACAATTCTCAATTAGACAATAATTCACCATATATAAAAAAGAAGAGAAACCTTTTATTTTACAATACGAATAGACAAAGCTTAACACCTTTTCATCTAGATGAAGATGATGGTGATGATCAATTCTTTTGCCAACCAGCTATAGAGGATGATGACTTTAACTCTCCAACAAGATCACCAGCCGTAACACAACCACCTCTTCACACGCCGTCTTCGATATTGGAAGAATCATCGAAACATGAAGAGAGCCAAAAAAATTTTAACAATAGTAAACTGGCACGGGATCATGTTTTGGATAAGACATATGGTCCTAGAAAATATGGTGATGGACAATTAATGCTTGGGAGTAGTCACATAAGTGTTTCAAACAAAAAAATTGAATTTAATGATGGTCAAAACTGGAAACTTACAAATGGATTATATTCCTTAATATGTCATCATTTACATCAGGCCAGGAACAGGAACAGGAATTGGAAATTTACAGACAAATTTTATTAAAAACGAATGTATATCGAAGAAACTTTCTTCCAAACGGTCAAGTGAAAGGAACTAGAGCATTAAAATATTCAGAAATTATTAAACCACTTTTAGCTAAATCACCTATTACCGACTCAACATCAAAACATGATAAATCGAAAATTACTGGGAGGGGGTTTATGAGACTTGATATGTCCAAACCAATATATATCTACTGGGACAGTCCAGATGAATTAGTTAAAAGGTTACAACTATTAATGACATCAGAATCTGCTGGAAATACAAGTCATACAAATGAAATTACATCCATAATTGAAGAATTGAGAGAGGCTCAAATAATTCACTAATATACTATATATTTTAACATCTATAATCAAGAAGGTTATTTATATAATGTCTGTTGACAAGTTTGGACGGTATATACATAAAAAGCAGAGCTCTAACTAGTTAAAACGATATGAGGAAACTACAACAGGATTGTACTTAGACACAGATGCAAACTTTAATATTCAACGTAGGCGTATAAAAAATAGAGGCTTTCCAAAAGAGATGGGGATATAGTTATTAAGGAGTATGTCGACAAAGCAATTCACGATTTGAGAGTTTCTCTTTCAACTTTAAATGTAAAATATAATGAAGAAATTGCTACAAATTTTGATGGACTTGAGACAATCGATTTGGATACAGAGGGCAACTTTAATATACAGCGTATGAAGAATGAAGACATTCAAAAAGAAAGTGATAAAGGCATGAAAGATTACGTCGACCACTCTATAAAGACGATAAAGGACTCAATTATTTTACATAAAAAAGAATTAATTGCATCTCTACCTGACATTAGAGCAGAAGTTATTGAAGACCGATTGGATCGACTTTGAATAACTTTACTATATAATTTTTTTAGTATTTAGAAAACAAATAAAAAATAATATATATATATATGTATATATAAATTGTATTAATATATATATATATATATTGTTTAATATTAGAATAAGATATAAATTAAAATTTGTATGAAGATACGGCTTAAATATGAGTAGACGAGGTATTATTAATGAATTTCATGCTCCATCACGTAAACATTTTCTACGTCGTAGGGTTATTATGAAGGGGATTGATGATTTATTTCAAGTTGACTTAGTTCAAATGGCAAAGTACGTTTCCTCAAATAATGGGTATCACTACCTGCCAACAGTAATCGATACATTTTCCAAATTTGCTTGGGGTGAAGCAATTAAATCAAAAACAGCAAAAGATGTAACTGAGGCCATAGATGATGGAAAACAGTTTTTTAACACTCAATTTAAAACATTAGTGAAGTGAAATAAAATTAATCATTATTCAACTTTAAACGACCTAAAGGCTTAAATTGTTGAACGATTTAATGGAACATTAAAATAACTCATGTGGAGAGAATTCCGTTTAAATGGTACATATAAGTGGATTAATATGTACAAACATCTAATTTCTGTTTATAACAACACACCGCACAGAACAATAAAAATGGCTCCAATTAACGTAAATTGTGATAGTAAGAAACATATTTTGAAAACAGTTTACAATAACATTAAACTCTTCACATTTAGCAAACTAAAAATGGGGGACAATGCACGAATAAGTAAATATAAAGAAGTATTTGAAAAGTCACATACATACGCGCTATGGTTCGCTGGCTCATTTTTCCAAAAACTGATGACAGTTGGATCGAAAAATCTGAAATTTTTTATTCTTTTATTTGAATTATTATTTACAATTTTTAACTTAGTATTATATACATTCGAATTATTTTATTTTTAGTTTTTATTTAAGTATCTTATGTTTAAACATTTTTTAAACTATTTTAATACAACCTTAAATAAATTGTTTTATTATTGTAGGAATTTATTATTCACAATGTTTATTTTAGGAACTTGGTTTAAACATAAGTGCTTATTTCTTAGTTTGACAATGTTCTTTTTACATAAAGTTTTCACGAGCTCCTTCTTTACAACTTCCTCTCTTCACGATCTCTCCAGTAGTGATGACAAATTCGACTTATCGTTATATCTTAAAAATTACCGATTAGTATTTTAGATGGCATGTAGTTGCCAGATAACTTAACCCGCTACGAGTGTGACGCGAAGGAAACCCGCCTGTTTCAAATCCCACATTCGGCCCTCCTGGCTCATCATTCGCCTCGAATGAACCTGACCATGGCTTCATGAATTCGGAAACTGTTGATGTTTTAAACGGTCCCTCTGTATCTCCCACGCGTTCTACCTCGTATCTTCCATGACCCTTTACTGCTACTATCTTGTATGGCCCTAAGAACTTTCCCTTAAGCTTCAGACCGACTCCGTACTGGGTTCTCTTAATCGCAACTAGGTCATTGATTCGATAAACTTTTTCTTGTTTCCTTTTCGAGTCAAACGCTTTCTTATTCTCGTCTTGTACCGCTTTTATGTTCTCTCTGTCTGCTTGGCGATATTTCTCCCTTCCTTCATCCAGCTCTTTCACTGCAAGCTCCTGCATCAAATCCTTTAGTTCAGTGCAATCGGTAAGCCGCATCTCTACTCCTGTCAATAGCTTGAACGGCGTGATCTTCGTGCTTCTTGGCTCAGTGCTATTGATAATCCGCTGAACTCTTCCAACACATTTATACCATGCAAAAGGGCTTTCATAACTTAACTTTGCAAGCATTGGTACGACGATCTTGTGAATCCTTTCCGCGCGGTACACCTGTCGCTATAAGCAGATGCTGGATGTTATTCGACTCGCAATACTCCTTAAACGCTAGAGAAGTAAAAGCAGTGCCTCTGTCGCTAACTATTCGGCAAGGATTACCGAAATGTACAGCTTGTTTTTCCAGGCAAGCTAAAACTTCCTCGACACCAGTGCTACGAGTTGGGTAGAGCCAGACATATTTTGAAAAGCCATCGACTACGACGAGAATATGGTTGTAGCGCTTGGCCGTCAACTCCATTGGCCCGACGTGATCGATGTGGTATGTAACTAAGGGCAGTTCACCTTTGTCAATAGGAGTTAAAAAGCCTTCTCTTTTCCCTGCTTTGGCATTCACGATTATGCATCTGATGCAAGTTTCAACTATGCGCTCTGTCTTTTCTATTAACTTTGGAATGAAGTACGACTTTTCGATGATATTCTGTGTTTTTCTACTGGAAAAATGTCCTTGACTATGTGCGTTTTGAATTATTTCGTTTTCCATGGCCGTGGGTAGAACAACTAATTCGCGATTTGGATCTTTGAAGAGTATGTCGTTTTTGATGTAGAAATCCTGGTAAGAATCCTTTTCCACAAGGCTCCTAACTGCTTGAGTCCATTCATCCCTAACTTGAGCTTCCTTCAGACGATGGGTTGCAGAGTCTGATAAAAAGTAGCACGAAACTCGGCTCAGCCCATCAGCGTGTTTCATTTTGGTTCCGGAACGATGTTCAATCTTGTAGTTGAAGTCCTGTAGATACAAAGCCCACCGAGCTACATGAAGAGGGACTTTCTTCTTGTTCATCGTCATCTTGAATGCGTTGCAGTCGGTAACAATTGTAAACTTTATGCCCAAGACATAAGCACGCCACTTAACTAGGGCTCCAATGATAGCCAACACCTCCAGCTCGTACGAATCATATTTCTCGTCGCATGGTGAAGTCTTGCGGCTCATGTATTGAACTGGATGGAAGAAACTATCTTCTGGATCTTTCTGCAATAAGACTGCGCCAAAACCGTACTTCGAAGCATCTGTGTGGATTTCGGTTTGCAAGTTTGGATTGTACAGTTTCAGGACTGGTTCACTGATGAGAGCATTCTTTAACTTTTCAAACGCTAATCGTTGATTCTCTCCGAATTCATACTTGGAATCACCCCTCAGCAAATCTGACAAAGGCCTGGCAATGGAAGCGTATCCATTAATGAATTTTCGAAAGTAGGAAGTCAGACCTAGGAATCTCTGTATACCTTTCTTGTCTCGCGGTTCGGGAAATTTTTTAACGGCTTGTATTTTCTCAGGACCTGGAGTGATGGTTCCACTCTGGATTATGTAGCCCAAAAACTGCACTCTGCTCTGTAATATTTGGCATTTACTCCAGTTAATACGCAACCCGTTTCTAGAAGCAACCTCTAAAACCTCCTTCAGATTAGCAAGTCCTTCTTCAATGTCCTGGCTGGGTATAATTACGTCGTCCATGTAAACCACAACAACATTTGTCGCGATGAGCTCTCTTAGAACTGCCATGATAAATCTGGTGAAAACCGCAGGTGAATTCGATATGCCAAAAGGAACATATAGGAATTCGAACTGTCCAGACTGAGTAACAAATGACGTATACTTTCGGGAACCTGGTTCAATAGGAACATGGAAAAAATCGTTTGTTAGATCCAATGTGGTGAATATTTTTGATCGTTGCAGCTTGTCTAATACGGTCTCCATATGAGCCATGGGGAAATTGTCTCGAATAATTTTCTCGTTTAGTTTGCGATAGTCGCAACACAGACGTTTCTTTCCATTTTTCTTTGATACCAAAACTACTGGCGACGCATATTCAGAAGTGCTCGGTTGTATAATCTTCTCGGCAAGCCACTCCTTAACTTGTTCGTCCACTGTTTTCTGGTCACAGACAGGTAAACGCAGTGGATGCTGATAGACAGGTATTTCGTCCTTCAGAATGATTTTCATCTGTACCGGTGCGTCTGCATTGCGTTCGGCCACGTACTCCTGAATCAAACTCTTGACTTCGACCATCTGCGATTGATTCAAGTGCAACAAATCAACTTGATCTGAAACCACCACCTGTTCTGCGCACATGCCCCTAAACTCATGCAAAAACTCGGTATCCATATAGCTCTGCTCCTCGCTGATAGTTCTGGGTTCATTTCGACGTGCCTTCCTTGGTAACTTTCATGTCCACACTATCGAGAATAGTTGTGCCCAAAATAGCTTCGAAGCCCATGTCCTTCTCCGAAACTACGTGGAACTCTACATTAAGTTTGATGTTGTCTATTTCAACTGGTAGGATTATACTTCCAAACGTCAACACCTGACTCTTGCCTATTCCAGTCAAGCATTTTTCCCCTCCAGTGAGAAGTTTGTTGCCTAGCTTGAGGAAGATATCACTACGCATTAAACATAGGTCTGCACCTGTGTCTACAAGTCCTTTGAATTGAATGACTGAATGTTTGATGACTTTTAGCTCAAGGCCGGAAGCTCTAAACTCGCTTTTTGGTTTCGTGGCTGCGCTCTACTCGTGAACGGTATTTGTAGTAATCTCTTGCTTTACCTCGACCTCACCCTTGCATTGTGCAGCACGATGACCTGGCTGCCCACAACGATAGCAAATGAAATTGTCTTTCTTTTTGCAATCCTTTTTAAGTGTGACGGATCCCCGCACTTAAAGCATTTCCGCACAAACTCAGGTTTTGGAGCCAAACCTTTCGATCCTTCCGTCTCAGCTGTACGCGGTTCGTTCTTGAACGATCCCTTGGATGTACCACGAACTTTCTTGTAGACATCGATCTGCTCCTTCAGATCTCTTATAGTTTTTGCCTGATCTTATTCGCCTTTGCATCTGGCACTCCCTTCACGAAATATTCGATCAAACTCTCCTCGTCTAGGTTGACTGGCTTTATTCTTGCAGACTTTCTCTTTTAGTTTGCACCCGCTGACCTAGCTTGCGATGCACCTCAGCCGCCGATATCTTAACTGCGAATTCTCTACGCAATGCTGCCTTTAAAGAATCCTAGTTCCGAATATTAAGCTGACTGCGAATGAAAGACTTTGCGGCTCCGCTTAGCAATTGCTTGGAGTAAATAAATAATTGAAGCTGGTTCCTGAATCCAATGGTCTACATCTGGACTTCCTGTTCCTGTAAATTGTGAAACACTGCCTTCTACATCTTTCAGAGTGAATAAAGAACGACTAGTGGGCATTTCCCGCACGGGACGATCAACAGCGGTAACTACAGATTCAACCTCATCCGAATCGTTAGCCTCGTCATCATCCTGAATACCGAAATGACCAAGAAGCCTATCCTGCAACTCTCGCTTTCTACCGGTTGTAACTAAATTCAACTCTCCTAGCTTCGCGCGCAAATCTTCACATCTCATTAACATTATTTCATCGAGCTGCATTTTTAAATTATATACAGTAATTGGAGTTATCTTAACAATAACAATACGTTTTTACAATGATTTCGATATTAACTCTTCAAATTTCATACATACAGTCTGCTTAACACTGCTTCCAATTAGATTTTCTCGCTTTAATTTGCTTGCACCCCTTCCGATGCACTGCTTTCGAGACTGCTTCACTGCCAAGTGCTTCGCCGCCAATATCTGCTCGCCAATTGCTTTACTACCAACTGCTTCAGATTCTACCACCACGCTATGCTCTTCGCTGCTTTTCCGCCTGTGCTCTTCCACGTCGATCTGCTCGCCAATTGCTTTACCGCCAATATCTGCTCCAGATTTCGTCACCTCGCCTCTGCCTATTTAGTCCTTGCCTCACGCTCCTGACTTGCTCCGCTCGCCTCTGCCTGTCGCTGCTCCCAACGCCTTCCACAGATCAGCCTTCGCAAATTCAGTTCTCCGTGACCGGCCCGATCTCTGACCTCCGCTCTGACGATATTAGACGCACTGCCTCCTGGACTCCAGCCGCTACATTCACATGCGTTTCCTCTGCGTGTCTTCTAGCTCGTCTCAAATGCGCTCACACATGCAAAACTTTGTTCTCCGCCAATTTCACCACAAACTGCAATCTTTTACATCTGAATGTGTGTGTGAAAACGCTGCACTTCTGCACTCTCCAATTGTCTGGCACTTATGTTTGGGTTAAATCCCGGTTGAGCCCCCAAATTGTAGGAATTTATTATTCACAATGTTTATTTTAGGAATTTGGTTTAAACATAAGTGCTTATTTCTTAGTTTGACAATGTTCTTTTTAATAATTGTTTTCACGAGCTCCTTCTTTACAACTTCCTCTCTTCACGATCTCTCCAGTAGTGATGACAAATTCGACTTATCGTTATATCTTAAAAATTACCGATTAGTATTTTAGATGGCATGTAGTTGCCAGATAACTTAACCCGCTACGAGTGTGACGCGAAGGAAACCCGCCTGTTTCAAATCCCACATTATGTATATTTATATTACATTTTTATTGGTTCTTAACCTTCTTTTAATCTCTTTGTAGTAAAATCGTATACAACATTTTATAATTGATTGTGAATCGCACTTTCATTTTCATCCAACTTTCGTTTAAGTCTATCTTTACGTTGACTACTTTGAGGGCTGTTACTTTTATATACTAAATCTCTTAATTGAAGATTTAAAATTCCTATTTCACTCATTATTCGCTTTTCAACAGTTGCATAGTGACCTATTGCAAGAGTTGAAACTCCATCTTCACAAATAACTCTCTTATCATCCTTATTGTCTAATGTTATTTTTGTTATTTTTACTGTACTTATTTCATTTTCTCTAGATCTAAACATGTGCATAGAATCAAATTCTTGTTGACCAGTAAATAAGCAAGTTTTATAACCATCAAATGTTATTTATTTTTAAACTACTGTATTTTATTCCCTTGTTCTTTTGAACACATTTCTGAGGCTGATTACCCACACTTTTAGATGTATATGCATACATTTTCGATCGGAATCCTACAAATTCTGTCATCGGTATTCCATTTAGCTCATCTTTAAAAAACCCAAGTCGCTTCTTATTGCATTGCTTAAAATTATATTTATCAGCCAATTCTTTTGGATACTCGGATGTATCAAATTTAAACTCAATATCATCCCTAATGTCTGCATACAAATCATTAGTTTTAATTGAATAAATAAAAGAATCAGTGTCCATATAAATAAGTTTCAATGCATCCTTAAATTTTGGTTTCATATACGAATAATGAAAATCGAACATTTTCCATTTAGATAGCTCTAAAATTACAAAACCTAAGTAAAGAGGTTTATCACAAACGTTTCGCAATTTCTTTAATTGAATTGCATACAGTTTGTCAGTAAACCGTGTTGCGCTATGGAAATTGGGTAGACTTATTAAATCCCTCACGCATGATCTTGGACGTCCACCTTGTGGACCAATTCCTTCCCATTCTGTGACTAAACGGATATCAACATGTTTTTCACTATTCTCAAGGCATTTACCGTAAATTGAATTGTTTAGGAGCTTGAAAAAATCTTTCTCAAAGGTATTTTTTGCCCTGGCCCTATGCTCCGTATTTATGTCAATATATATTTTTAGCCAGGACTTCTGCTTAAACTGAATGATGGAGTGAATTTTTTTAAGCTTCAAACCATTCTTCATACACTGTTGTAGGGTCTTACAATGTAAAATATACTTCTCCTTGTCATGGAGATCCGCTATCAACTTTTTTGCTTTGGAATCGATGGTGGGAACCTAATGTTTTCAACATTAAATGATTCTATTTCGTTGGTTTCTAACCACTTAAACTCGGCAAAGGGTAGCGTCTCTGACATGGCTTAACCATACAAATTATTAGCATTCACATACATTAGATATTCAGACTCCTTGGTAGGATCGTAATCATCAAGGTCTTAATTGTTTGCTTTGGTATACCTGTGAATACTTTGCACTAACCCCCCTCGAATTCCACACTGTATATGTCTTATCATATCAATATCAGTGAGTAATTCAAGGATGATTTGTGTCGTCTTTAGCATGGCATCCCAAAACAAACTCGGAATGGTAAAATAATGTGCAGGGTCGAGCTCATGAATTTGTAAACAAATCCCTCTAAAATTTTGAAAAACATCTGATAACAATAAAACATCTGTTTTCAAATAAAGTTCCAGATAGTCTTTAAGTGATTGACACTTGAAATGATTCCATACTTTACATGCGTGCATATAATCAGCCTCAGAACATTCAATTTCTGACTTCTTCTAGTCTTTGAGGTGAATCCAAATATTCATATGGAAAAACACCTTTCCTACGAAGAAGTGCAAAACCTTCCTTATTTGAGTATTGAGAGCTCAACACATTAAAATGTTCATCATTTAAATTTAATGCAAGAGTATCTAGACTAGAGGACATAAAACGTAAAGAATCTAAAAATCTAATTTCTAAAGTATTTTTTCCTACTGAAATATATTTTGAAACTGTAATCCTTGTTTGTAGGAATTACAATATTTCTCCATCTGTTTCCCCGAGTTCTTTAACGAACAAATGGGCATCATATTTCGAGAAGTTGTGGAAGAAAACAGGAATAAAATTCCTGTTTTAAATTTGAGGTTACACTCAGAAAACAGGAATAAAATTAATGTTTTAAATTTGAGGTTACACTCATTATGAGCTGCACCTCGAAATTTACCTATAAAATGACAGTGATCCCTCACTCGGTCATTTCCTAATTTACCCTTGCAAATATGGCAATTAATGGCATCATAATATAATTTTTAATGTCCTGTTGACTCATTTTAATTGGAGAAATGTTTGCCATATGATTTTCATACAGCTCAGACAAATCGGACGTTAAACTATCAATAAAAGTGCGACTCACATTCGGACCGGTCTTTAAAACGAACTTATCTAAACTAGAATCAAATACACACTTTATATAGTATGCAAATGAAATTGGTACATGCTTATTAACTATACTAGTTTTCTCACTTACTGCTACTGACATCGGTTTCAATATGCATTCAAAGTCTGCATACACTATAAAAGGTACCTCCAGTTGGCGATGATAATTTGTGAATTTTAATTCTGATGTATTGAGAGGTGGTGTTTCGGTCACCACTTTGCCGCATATTTCCTGATGTTTTATAGTTCTTTCCTCATTCGATAAATAGCACAGACAGCTATTGCAGAAGAATCGCTCTATTTGATGTTGTCTCAATTGCGCTGAGAGTAAACGGTAAAAAAAAGGATAAAAATATTTTATTTATTTATTTATTTTTGTTTAATTGAAAAAAAAGAATTTTATTTTTTAAATTTATTTTATTTTTACTTACCCTGACATATTTTTGATGAATACGAAATGTCCAAGATCGTTCGCAGTTGGTCCTTTCACATACAATACATTTTTATGAATTTTCTTTACTTCTCCATCTGCGTAAAGTGGGCCATACACTTTATGTGTATCAGTGTCATATCCAAAGACATTGATACATATATCGGGATTTTGTGCAGTGAACTTTTTGACATCATCAACCTCCACTGGAAAATTTAGTCCAGTGAAATCAAGTTCAGCGTATATTATAGGTGATGAAATGTTCACCTTATATATAGAGCATCGCTGAGGCTTTTCATTTGATGAAAAGCTCGAAAGAATAGCCCACTTAAAACAATACTCATCATTGACTTGAACGTTTATCACGGCGTTTTTTTCTTTAGGAGTTTTTCAGGTAGCTTGAAGTGTACTGATCCTTTCAATGGATCACATTTGTACATAATCATCTCTACTCTGATAATGCAAGATAAGCTCCAACCGCTATCCCTTTCTGCAAACTCGCTCATCTTCGCCTCAATTTCATCTTTATGGTAATCCAAGTATGCTTCTAAATTGAATGCTGCTGTAATAAATGTCATTTTATTCTGGAATAACTTTATTTCAACCGAGTATCAAGTTCCTTGACTAGCATGCACTCTACAATGAGCTCGAAATTGATTTTGGAGCAATGGTGTTTGTCCAACGCATTTTTTAAATAAGGGAGCAAAGCTAGAGCCGCTTTATCAAAAAATTCCATTGGATTTCTGAGTGCATCCCCCTTATTAACGAACATGTATTGAAGAATTCGTCCCTTGAATTCATCCAGTATCTTCTTCACACTTCCGTTTATATTTTGTGTGGATAATAATTTATGGGCTTCAGTGCGGAGATGATTTTTTTATTGCACACCCATTGGCAAATATATTTTGCAATATGCGCAGTATGTTCCACTGCTAACGCTTACTCTGGAGTCCAGCATAAGGGGGTCTTCTTGTATGTCTCTCCAGAGTGCATCTAAGTCCCCTTGACTGACCCCAAGGGGCAAATTGGATGCGTTACCGGTGGAGGTGGAGCTGGTGCTCCAGGTGCACCATCAGCACGGTGTTGATGATGTTGGTGTTGTTGGAGCTTGATGGATTCATTATGATGATATTTTTTGTTTTTTATATTTTGTTTTAAAAAAATGGATTTAGTTTTGGTTTGTTTTGTTTTTTGTTTTAAATGTTTATATTTTTTTGTTTTGTTTAAAAATGTTAAATATTTTTATTTTCACAAACACTTGAAAACTTGGGTATTTCTTTTTGAAACTGAAATTTCAGGCGAAGACCGACGTGTCGAAATCGAAAAGTGAAACATTAGACTCTAGAACTCTGCGTTTAGGTCCTAGGATGAGACTATCCACCTGAGTTTGCAACATTTTGACCGGTTTTTGCTTTTGACACGATCTGATAGAAAAAGATCCTTTTTTCCTAGGTAGTATGTATATAGACGTGCCTTTTTACCCATCACCCCACCCTTGTGTTAGAGTAGGTTTGATGAGGTACCTAAATTGTTAAAATTCTTCTTTTTACATTGAAGTAGAAGGGGCAATTTGTGTGCGATGCCTCATGCAATGGACCTTTTCCCATACCACCCCACCCTAACGTTAAGGTAGGCTCTTCTGAGTTGAATACTTGAGCCTTCATTCACATCATTGCAGATGGTATATGCTAAGGTAGAATGGAAAGGATGATTGCAGTTTATGACCTTTTTACCCTCGATCCCTTTTTTGTTTGGTTCGCCCGTGCCTGTCCTTTAGTGGTAGGGAATCACACACAAGTGCCTTTCCCTAAAATCTCGGTTGACCTTTTCATCCCTCCCTCTTCATTGCATTGTGTGGTCGCAGGTGAGCACCGGCTTTTGTTGACCTTTTTACCCTCCATCGCTTTAATGATCGTGCCGTTCATTTCTTTAACGGACGGGACTGCACCTGAGACATGTGACCTTTTCATCATTCATCCATTTTGGGCGTGGGAAAAATGATCGGAGGCGGATCGAACGCGTTGTGATATCGCTCCTTCGCATCTCCCGTGCATCTTCGGGGCGTAAGCGTTCCACACACGTTTCTCACGTGCCCTCACACCATTCAATCACTGACCCTAATTCAATTTTATTACCCTACCCTTTTAAGAGGGTGACAGGGGACAGATATCCCCAATTTATCTAATTAATGACCCCCATTACCGATTAAAGATAAAAGCTGGCCCGCTTCTGTGGTTTCCCCCATACTGACAATGGTTTGCAGCAATTATAGACTGGCTCAGTTGTTCTCGTGGCTGGGGTCCGCTGGGTCGTCCCTCTGCGGCGACTCCGGGTGTCCGTAAAAGTTTGAGAGTCTCCTCGGGTCTGCCAACTAGGGGCGAGTTTAGGAAGCCACTCGAGTCTGTCACGGAAGAGAGGAGACCGCTCGGGTCAGCCTTAGATGCGAATGTTTGAGAGTACGCTCGGGTCTGCCAATTAGCGAAGGGGTTTGAGAGTCCCCTTGGGTCTGCCAATATGCTGAAATTTGAGAGTCCACTCGGGTCTGCCAATATGTTGAAATTTGAGAGTCCAATCGGGTGTGCCAATTATGCTGCAGTTTGAGAGTCCTTCGGGTCTGCCCAATATAAGAAGGTTTGAGAGTCCTCTCGGGTCTGCCAAATAATGAGACGGTTGTAGAGTCCACTCGGGTCTGCGAGAGAGAGTTTGAGAGTCCACTCGGGTCTAGCAATTAATGGGAAGGTTGTAGAGTCCACTCGGGTCTGCGAGAAAAGGTTTAAGAAAGTTTGAGAGTCCACTCGGGTCTGCCCGCTATGAGAAAGTTTGAGAGTCCACTCGGGTCTGCCAATTAATGAGAAGTTTGTAGAGTCCACTCGGGTCTGCGAGAGAAGGTTTGAGAGTCCACTTGGGTCTGTGAGAGAGAGTTTGAGAGTCCACTCGGGTCTGCCCAGTATAAGAAAGTTTGAGAGTCCACTCAGGTCTGCCCAATACGAGAAAGCTTGAGAAAGTTTGAGAGTCCACTCGGGTCTGCCCAATATGAGAAAGTTTGAGAGTCCACTCGGGTCTGCCAATTAATGAGATCTCGGATCGGTAAACCGCGCCGCGGATGAGGGGGATGACGGGAAGTACTACCAGGTTATTAAATACCACGCTTGTTTACCAGATTCCGTTCCTTCGAGTCCTCCCTCCTGTCTGTTTCTGGTCTGTTGGCTGCTGCTGCTGGTCCGTTGGGTGCTGTGAGCTGCTCCTTCACCGATCGCCGGCTGGGACTAAGTGTCGATACAAGGGCTGCGGCTCGCGTTATATAGGGATCTGACGAGTTTCAGTGTGCCCGCCCGCCTGTCTGGCGTTAGCTCTTTCCTTGGGTGCGCCTAACGCCTCGGCGCAGTGTGACCGGTCGCTCTTGGTCAGTGTGACCCTTTGCGCACGACCGCTGGCGCTCGCGCGCTCTGTGTTTGAATTTGAACTCTGGCTTTCTTCCTCTTCCCCGTTACGTTGCTCTTCCATATTGTTTCTTTATGTCTTACATTTATTATTCATATGTTTCCTTACATTATTGTTCTTATTATCTGTTTGACTTCATTTGTTTCCTTATGTCTCCAGTAATCCATATGTTTCCTTACTCTATTTCAATGTGTACTTGACTTAATTTGGTTTCTTTTCTCGTACTCCTTATGTTTCTCTTCCTATATATGTCCTTGTGCGCGTTCCGCGTCACAAAAGGTTCGGACCCTCACGGCTGTTCCACCATCGAAAACAATATTTGTTTCGCGGCTTGCCCCTGATCTCGCATCTGAAGATGTGATTGCCTATATAAACGGCAAAACACAATCCGAAAATGTAAAGGCGGAAAAATTTAAATTTTCTTACGCCAGGGACATCTCATCTTTCAAGATCAGTGTCCCGCTCAAGTTCTTTGACACGATTTGCTCTGGTGACTTCTGGCCCGAGCACGTCGTAGTTAAAGATTACGAGGCCAAAATCAAGAAAAAATGGCCTGTGGGAGTCGACTCCCCAAGCGGGCACAAACCATTGAGACGAACACTTCCTCTACTTCAGCTGCAAAAAACTAAATCCTTCCCTCCTACTTTCCTATCAGAATACTAGAGGCTTACCATTGTACTCTGATAGTTTTTCCTTTGCATCCCAGTTAATTGTGTTTACTGAAACCTGGTTAAAGCCGGAGATACTCAGCTCCGAAAATTTTCCAGGTAAGTACACAGTTTTTAGATTGGACTGTCTTTCCCAGCGTGGAGGTGGAGTCTTAGTTGCCGTTGACTCTTCCCTTGTCTCTGAGCTGGTGGTTCTCGACGATTTGATCGACTGTGAGTTCATCTGTGTAAAACTATCTTTTCCACGTAGTTTTATATATATTACGTGCTCTTATGTCCGTCTACATGCTGAAAAGCCCATCTATTGGAAACACCTTTCGGTAATTCAAGCCGTTTCAAATAGACTGTCAGATAGAGACCAACTAGTGACTTTAGGTGACTTCAGCGCGTTGGTCATCAGATGGTGTGTAAACTGTCCTTCAGACTGCGGCACAGCATGACCTGATTGATGGCTTGCTTTGTCTCAAGTTAATCATGTCTTTAATTCGTTAAACCGCATACTAGATCTCTGCTTCGTCTCTGATCCTGTAGGTGTAAACTTAAACAGAGTTTCTCCACTGACGCTGCCTGAAGATCCTTACCATCCTTTGTTGTTATGCCAATAATATACAAGGACATTGCCTTTGTCACTCAGCGACAGCGTGCCAAGTGCCCACACACTTTTCAAGTGCAGACGTAATATGATATGCATTCATTGCATTCATCGTTTAGGGCCGAGTCAGCATGGTTCCCATACTGACCGCTTATATACATATGTGCATGCATAACTCTCTCGCTCTGCCCGTCTTACATTTTGTTTCTTTTATTATATATAAAATACATATATCGGCTGCTCTGCCACTGCCCTCTGCGGCAGCGCAGCCATTGTATGAAAGGTTTAGAATAAGTAAAATTGTAACCAAGAAACACAGATGAATGAACCAGAGCAGCGCCTCGACATGTCCCTCTTATAATTAATAAATGATTAAAATAATAAAATATGATTGTGGTGCATTTAATTCATCAAACAAAACGCGGTTATTACATGGCGACCGTGACAGTGTTCCAAGAAATATTAAAATATTTAAGACTAAACCACAAAGAAAATATGTGAACAATTAAAAAAAAAAGAAAAAAAAAAAACAACAACAAACAAACACAAAGTTTGGCTGGCGAAAATCCTCCAACTGAACCCTCCACGAGGGTGCCGGCTGGGCAATGGGCACTGTATTATCCAGGACAACAAGTAATGCTCTTTCGCATGCTCCGTCCGCGGTAATACAGTGTCTAGCTAAGGCTACGGCTCAATTCCTTCTGCCCAAAAAGCCGGAGAAAATGAACCACTAGCCATGGTTGGAGGTGCCTTGGCGGTAGGCATAAAACCACACTGGAGGGACCGAAAGAGGAAACCGGGGCTGGGATGTCAGCCCAAACCTCGGTGGAAGGCGTGACTGCTACCACCGGCGGGCACGGAGGGGAGCAATCCTCTCTGCGTGCCGCCAGCGGTCACACCTCTAGCTTGACGGGAGCAGGTCAGGTTAGTTGTAATGCTACTGCCACCACCACAACTACTCAGAGCAAGCTTTGCCGCACGGTTGCCGTCGTCGACACAGACTCGGACCTGGAGAGCGTGCAGCTCTCGAAAGAGGAGGAAGAGAACCTTCTCCGCTCGCCCAAACCAGGCACCAGCTCCCCGCGCAGGGACGGGCCGAAGCGGTCAAGCGATGGGATGAAGGCCAAGGCGAGGTACAAGGCGGCTCTTGAGATCCAGAGCCGGCTTCGAAGCAAAGCAGCCCTCTCCCTAGAGGAGAAGGAAAAGCTAGCCTGGGCTGAGCAAAGGATTGAAGAGGGCCGACTTCACTACGCCAAACTTCCTCACATGGCGTCTACAGGCGGATTCGCCAACAAGGTGGAGGAGATGCTTGCCAGCAAGAGGCAGCGCTCCGCTGAGAGTGCCTCTAGGGGTGCACCGGCGAGCAAGTGGCCCAAGCAGGCAGCCCCCACACACAGCGCGAAGAAGCCTCTCAAGAAGGAGCTGAAGGTCAGTGAGGTGATCAAACGACATCTGATCGTGGCACTCATTGACCGCAGCGACGAAAATGGCAAGATGTCGGAGGCGCGGTGGAAAACCGTACACACGCGACTTGTCGAATCGCTGTTTATGCGGATGGAGGATAACTCCAAGGCCCCCATGCCAACATTCGATGGTGCGGGGTGGCTGAATGGGGTCAAAATCCTGAAGTGTAT
>VNJR01010672.1:0-13605 GCA_008042585.1 Drosophila punjabiensis
CAGAAGAGTCTGGAAGGCGGTACCCTACATATTAGTCCGAGCATATGCGTTCCTATGACCGGTTATACTTACTTTATGTTACGACTTATACTTATTTATATATACTCTACTCATTCTTCTGCTACTACCGACTGAACCCTACACCACAGTTAACTCATCAAGAGTCCTACTCGAAGAGGTTTTAACTGAAAAAGGTCATTCGAGAATTGTTCTAGCTTTTTATGTCTTTCAGGTGATACACCCCTAAGGATTTTCCGGCATCGTTTTGTAATTCATAATAAATATGACTAAGCTTCTTAACAACTGTCGCTTTTATGAAGACTGGAGCCAACTTACTGTTAAACTGTTTAGCCGCATTGCTTTGCGCAGAACTACGGGCATATACAGTATCACCGACTTTAAAGCATGCCGAGCGCGAACGCAAGTTATAAACTCTTGCATTGTTTTCATGCGTTTCCCGAATTTTCATTTGCGCTTGCCTGCGTGCTAGCTGCATGACATCAGTCATCTTCAAAACAGTATCATCCTGCAAAGACTTAATATTTCTAAGTAATTCATAGTCCTTTCCATTCATGATCATATTTTGACCAAAACACAAGTAATAAGGTGAAAATCCGGTGCTACGATGAGTGTTCGCTCTTAAAGACGCGCTAATTTCATCTATATTTCTATCCCAATCGGTATGATCCGTCCCGATGTAAGCTCTTATGGCTGCCAGTACGGATCTATTTACTCGCTCGCTCGCGTTGGCTTGGGGAGAGTAAATAGCTGTACATACATGGGCTACTCCGAATCGCGTTAGGAAAGCCTTAAAATATCCAGACTTAAACTGCGACCCGTTGTCCGTTAGTATGGATTCCGGAACTCCGAATGTATAAAAGACGTATTTCACTAAGAAATCGCAAATTTTATCAGAAGTAAACTTCCGTAATGGGTGCAAGAAGTGAAACTTTGTGTAGTGATCGACGATAATAAGCAGACCTATGTTTCCGCTCTTGGATCGCGGGTATGGTCCTAAGAGATCCATATAAAGTTTTTGAAACGGTCTTTGGGAAGTTGTAGGATTACCCATGGGTGGTCTTAAAATTTGGTTGGGACTTTTGGTCGACTTGCAAATGCTACAGTTAGCTACGTAATCACGGATTTGGGTCACCATCCCTGGCCAAAATAAATAACGCTTCAATTTCTCAATCATTTTGGTCATACCTACATGAGCCGAATCTGGGACATCGTGAGCTCTGTACAAGATTGCGTTTCGTAAGGCTGTCGGAACCCAAAGCTTCCAAGCCTCCGCTTCTTGCAGTGCATCCCCCTTTGCAATTTCTGTTCGTTTGTATACGAATTTGCCTGATATTTTGAGATCGGGCAACCTTGCTTGATTTGTTTTGATTTGGTCGATCAAGCTTAGGTATTCCTCTGAATCGAATTCGCTAGACGACAAATCAATGATTGGGCCTGCATCTGTGACTTCCTCTAGGCTAGATTCTTCACGACGCGACAACGCATCCGCAACTACGTTTTGCGAGCCGCTTCGGTGCTTTATACTAAATGAAAAACCCTGCAGCTGAATCGACCATCTCGCCAATCGACCTGACAAGTCTTTTTGTTTCATCAGCCACTGTAATGATGCGTGATCTGTCACTACGCAAAATTCCTGTCCCTCTATATATGCGCGAAACTTTTTAATCCCTCTAATCACGGCTAGACATTCTAGTTCGGTCACCGAGTAGTTTCGCTGTGCTTTCGTCAGCTTCTCGGACATGTACGCTATTGGTAACTCAACGCCATCTTCGTTTTCTTGCGCTAGTACGCATCCAAGTCCGTACAGACTAGCATCGCAAAGCAATATGAACTTCTTATGAAAATCTGGGGTTCGTAATACAGGTGAGGAGGTTAGCTTCGACTTCACTAATTTAAACGCCTCTTCAGCTTCCGGATCCCAGCTGAACTTACGGTTTTTCTTAAGTAATTCGGTGAGTGGCAAGGTGATTGTAGCGTAATTATCTACGAATCGCCTATACCAGCCTGCTAGTCCGAGAAACCTGCGAAGTTGTTTGACAGTAGTCGGGGTCGGGAATGTGTCGATTGCGCTAACCTTGCCTGGATCGACTTTGAGCTGTCCATAGCCTATAATAAAGCCTAAGTACTTAATCTCGGTCATACAAAATTTCGACTTCGCTATGTTGATTGTTAAATTAGCTTTCCTCAACTGTATCGCGATTTCTTCTAACAACACCATGTGGGATTCGAAATCTTCCGACAGAATTAATAAGTCGTCTAGGTATACGAATACCCTAGTGCGCAAATGTGCTGGTATTACTGCGTCCATCAGTCTGCATAGTGTTTGTGCGGCGTTACACAGGCCGAACGGCATTACTTTGTACTGATACAAAGGCCTGTTGGGGATCGTGAACGCTGTACACTGCCTGGACTTCTCCTCGAGCGGGATCTGCCAGAACGCGTGTTTCATATCGAGACCCGTTATGTACCGCGCTGGTGGCAATCTGCTGAGAATTCCGTCTACATGAGGGAGCGGATAGGCGTCTTTTACGTTTAGCTTGTTTACCTCCCTCGAGTCCAAACATAACCGAACTTTTTCTCCTCGCTTCACCAACACGCAGTTACTACTCCATGGGCTTCGAGATTCTTCGATCACGCCTAACGCTAACATATTCTCTATTTCAGCAAACATAATCTTCTCCTTAGCTGGTGAGATGGGCCAATGCCGCTGTTTTACCGGCTTCGCTTGCCCTACGTCTATGGAATGTTCTATCAAGTGAGTTCGACCTAATCCTTCCGACTCATAAGAGGGAAGCTTAGAGACTACAGTCTCTAGCCTCTTCTGTTGCTCAATCGAAAGAATGTGTGTTTTCGGGCTATCGTCTGGATCTTCGTCTCGTCCTACGTCAAGTTCAGCTATACTTTCGGTCTCTTCCATTATTTTAGACAACAGACCGAAGTCTCGCCAGAAATCAACTCCCAGATAATTATCTTGCTTGAGCTCTGGAATCATAAAAAATTCGACTGGATGTGTACGATTCCGATAATTAATATCTACCACGAGTCTGCCTACAACTGGGCACTCCGCGTTATTCGCGGTTCTAATGCGACCTGAACATTTTCGTAAGTTTGGGTTCTGAGCTAGGTCTCTAGCAGCGTTGCCTCCGATACAACTTATCGTTGCACCTGAATCGAGTCATGCTACATAGCGCTTACCCTCTAGGTCAATTTCTGTGTATAAACGGTTATCGAAATTCATAAAGACTGCTGCTATCAACTTTTTCCGGTTCTTTCGAACCTTTTTCCAAAATAATCGTGCTCTAGATGTTGAACGTCTGGGCTTGTGAGCGTCAATACTGCTGCAAACGTCCGCGAATATTCTTCGTCTGGCTTCAGCGTACTGTGCTTCACGTATATGATATGGCTGGTTAACTTTCGCTGTGTTTGGGTGTACTTCTCGCAGATTTGAAACTTCACACGGTTCTGTCTGCGTACCACAACTGGATTTTAATGTTTCGGATGCGACGCGTGGATTTTGGCCGACGCATCCCGTTGTCGGTTTTCCGATGGTCTACAGTGCTGACAGTTTGGCTTGAAAGTGTTCTTGGCACCGCATCCATAACAGAAGATGCTGCGAACTTCAAGACACTCATCGAACCTATGGCCTAACTTGTCACAGTTCCAACATTTGATCTGACTGGGCTGTAGTGCTGATACATCTTCTAGTCCTACGTCCTCAGATTCCTGTTCTAGCTGAGCAATATAAAGTCGTGTTGCAGCTTGGTTCTTCCCCTGCTGCAGCCTATTCTGCTTGCAAAACTGTTCGTGTGTTCGTATTTCTTCCCTCAAGGTAACTAAGGAATTTATGCGCAAATGCATTAACTCGTACCTTAGCGATGGTTTCGCATGTCGAATCAGGAGTTCAACTAGCGACTGTTCTGAAAGTCGAGTACTCAAACGCGAAACTAACTTTTCTATTTGGAATTGGTATTCTTCGAATGGTTCTCTGTCTGCTTGACGCCTATTATTGATAGACTCCCATATGTCCATGTCTGTATCTACATCTCTGAATTTCTGTCTAAATTCCCTGCAAAACTCTGCCCAAGTAAATTGTGTACAGGCTTGGTGGAATTTCCAATACCACTCATTCGCTTTGCCGGTAAAGAACAGATGTAGGTGATCACAAAGAAGCTGATGATCTCCGTTCAAATTCTGCTGCGCTAGGGCTTGCACTCTGTAATCTTCTGTCTGCAAGCCATCTTTGGCTCCATTAAATTTGATGTGCCAACTCTGGATGATACCGGGCACCTTCTCCGGGTGCACTGAAGTGTGCGATCTCTCAGAGTTCCGACTAGATTGTCGATTCCCTAATCTCTCGTTTTGTTCCCTGACTGGTAAATTCAATCCGGACCCTGGCTGTGCTTGACCAACAGCAAAGCCTTGTCCCTGTGTCATATCATTCATGATTCTCCTATTTGGGGATTGAGCATTCTGTTCGAGCTGCAAATTCGATATCTGTGACTGTATGAAAAGAGTCAAGTCCTGCATAAGCTTTTGTTGCTGGGACTGCATCGCTGCTTGCACTACTCTACCTATTTCTTCGACACTCTCTGCTCTAGACGAATCGAGAACAGATGGTGTATTAGCGCTTCTATCGCGCAGCGGCGCCGCGTTACTGCGTTGTTGGGACCTGGTAACCATACCTCGGCGTTGCCCCATACTTCGGCCTCTTCTTGGTTCATTCCTGTTGCGGCCTCGGTTTGTGATAAGACTACTGCTGCCTTCACCAGCGTCATATTCATTGGGTGCTCTTCCTAAATCAGATCTTTGTTCTGCATCTGCCAACTCTGCTAACAGATTATTGTTCGATACTGACAACTGCTGCACTGTGAATGGTTGATTGCAAGTCGGACACGAGCTCGTCGTCGACAAGTGATCTCTAATACATTGATGATGAAATCGGTGATTACAAGGAGAAGCTGCTGTCAGATCATTCAAGTTTAAAGGTCATGCGCATATAATGCAAACACTTTCGTCATTGCTGGGTGCGGTTGCCAAATTCTCTAAACTATGATGAAGTGACATTTTCTTTCACTATATAAATGCTATTTATAGCTTAATACTTTCAAATTACGGTCTGTGTTTTCCAGCTAGTTTCTGTCGAATGTCATCTGCTGAGCCTTCTCTCCTAACCAACTCTATGCTAATATTGTCTATTTTGTTGCGACTTGGTAGGTTTGTATTCGCTGTACTGGTCATCCGTCGAAGTTCCTCCGACCACTTGATATTCCTAAATACGCGTACAGTACCTTTTGTCTGCAGACTAAGCTGCCGCCTTAGGATAGTATTCCGGCGCCCGGTTAGTGCTGGTCGATAATACCACGAAGTTCTGATAAAATATCGCAATTCCACGCTTCTAATTCCGAATGCGCTTCCCTCTACCTAATGAACGAGAAATTGATCTACCTAACTAATCTCAGACTTGAGTTGTTGCACCTGCGAGTGGGTTCGTTGCGGTCGCCTTGATCCGTAAGATCTCGAATCGAAGACGCAATTCCGGCTAAGAAGTCCTCAACTTGCGCTTAGCAAATCTCGAGTATGAGATAGAAATAACTTCAGCGGATTAAGGATAGTCGAGCATTTTCATGGGCTAGTACCTCTCGAAGGTCCTGTACCTAAAAATACTAGGTATTTTCGGCTCCTACGAGTTGCATTCTAGCTTAATATTCTTCTTCCTCTTATTTCTCAAATGCAGATAACGGTTTCTAGCCCCACGTTGGGCGCCATTTTTTTTATTTTATGTAGTAGCCAAGAGGCAGGTGCTCACTAGATACTGTGGGCTTTCTAGCGTATAACCGAATCGGTATTTGTGCACTTCTTGCTATGCTCGGTACTTCGCTCGTCGGATATGGCGTGGGCCTTCCTCACCGATTATAAATCACACCTTTTTCCTACTCTAATAAAAAAAGTTTAAGTGCACTTTCTGTAAACTAAATGATTGGTCAAACGGTTGCATAATTCGGACATTCGGACGGACCCTAAAGAGAAGGTTATTGGAGAGGAACACCTGCGTTGTGGGTGGCTGAGGTGTCGTTCGCCCCCACGTCTTTACCCTCCCTACCGTAGCAACTCCAAATAATTAGACGTTACCCCTTAACTAAACTCTTGCTTAGATTTTAGCTCATATTACTCTTATTCGACATCCACTTGCCGTACTAACACCAGACCAAATTATACTAAATTAGTTCTTCATTATTCTCTCTTTATAATTCAAGTTGCTTCAAATTTTCGTCTCTTAAAATTACTATTCATATTGTTTCTTAATTTTCCTACTGACTCTATATTTTAAGTTCTACATTTAAATGAATTTTATATTAAACAAACGCGTAAATGCGCGGCTCGCTCAGGATCCCGTTTCTTCAACGACATATATATATAAACTACAAAAATATGAGGCTCTTGCCACAAAATTACTCTCTGGTTACAGACTTACGATCAGATCCTCCGCTGCTGGTTCGTTGGGCCCATCGAAGTTGCAGGTGCTGACTCTGTTTGTTGGGAATTGCAGAAACGTTAAATAAAGAGGATTCTCGCGCTCGCCATTCGAATTATACGCTAAATTCAGAAAAGCAACAACAATATCAGTAATTTATCTAACGTTAAGCATTATACTAAATTTATATGATTTCAAAACTTCTCTCTTCCGGTTGCTGACATCGTTCAGCGGGAGCGCGCTGCTCGCGGCGACGCGCCTCTAGCGCCTTCGCTAGCTCACATGGCTGCTGCGCGATCTGGTTCCCCTGGGTGTCCTTTAGTAATCGCCGCTCAACTAGCTATACTGCTCCTCGACAGCTCTTCCTGGCCTATGTTTGCACTGGGAGTGCCTTGCCGCTGTCCATACAGCCGAACCGGCTTAGTTGGGGCTGCACGAGGCCGGTCGCATCACTCTAAGAACTCAGGCACAGGCCGCCTCTGGCCCTGTTCTTCGAGATTCCTCGCTTCCGGATTAGTGCAGTTGCACTCGAATTGCTATAGCACGGCGTAGCCGACGTGGCAAAACAGAGGTTCCAAAAAGTAGGGTTAGCGCACGTGCTGCACGCGTTGGATGCCCGTCGACGTCTCTGCCGCTACAGAGCTTTTGCAAAGTGGGGTTATGGCCACTCGTGCCGCACAGCGTTTGCTTGGTTAGGCGATGCTGCTGTTGCGGGGCTTCCAAAAAGTAGGGTTATGGCCGATCGCGCCGCACAGCGTTGGCCTGGCTCGCGATCACCAAGTTCTGCCGCGCGTGGCTGCCTCGCCGGCGATACACCTACGCCAAACTAGGCCTGCACAAACAAAGATTTTAACCACGGCACTAAACTCTGCCGTTCTGCTGCTAATATTTACCCGCTCACACTGATGCACAACACTTGATCTTTTTGTCACTTGTCTCTTGCTGAAGCTTCACTTTTAAATCGAGGGGGAAATATTTATAACCCACGTGGCGAAATTATTATCGTAAAGTTGATCCTCGCTGCGTGTGTTCTTCTCTGATTTTCAAATTCAAGTGAGCGAGCGTCACCAAACTTTTCTGCAAGTGGCGTGCTTGCATAGCAAACGAGCCAGAAGCTACGGGACTTTTCCCAAATCCTCTCTCAGCACTCTCGATGCTCACGAGCGAAGGAGCGGAGGAAGGGGAATAAGCAAAAATCTTATGATTTCGCCGTTGCTTCTATTGCAGGCAGAAGAGTTAGCAGAAGAGTCTGGAAGGCGGTACCCTACTTCTTAGTCAGAGCATATGCGTTCCTATGGCCGGCTATACTTATTTTATGTTACGACTTATATTTTTTTATATTTACTCTACTCATTCTTCTGCTACGACAGACTGAACCCTACAAATGTTCGACGTCTATTTGCTTAATGTCATTTTTTTTGTATGCAATGTGATTCGTCACTTTGCGGCAGCTACAAAGCTACAAAACAAACAGCATTGTCATACTATCTTATTTTTCCTTTCAAACTAGCTTATGGTGTCCCCAAAATCTGACAACGATGTCAGGCTACCATCTCTGCATAACCACACAGCTACAAAGCCACAAAAACTAATCGCAATACAACCACACTCTCTCAAGGCAACCAAGTGCTTCCTGACACACACACGGCCACCACACACAGTAGTTTGAGATGTCAAAAAAAAATTTGTTTGTCTTTACCACTTTTCGTTGGTTTCTTTTTATAAGCTTCTGTGTATTGATGATCCCGGTGCCTTATCAGCGATTGATGTACACATATACGGTCATCACACACAGAAACTTCTTGGTATAATTGTCTCGCACAAGCGATCCCGGTGCCTTATCCACGGTTGATGTACACATATACGGTCGCTTGCGTGACAAATAAAATTTGATTTTGTTTTTTTCTTTATTTTTATTTGCACATTTTTTATCACCTTCATTTGCGAACCCCCAGCTATGCTGCTTGTTGTGCCTTCCCCTCTGAATTTCTATTTTCACTTTTACGTCATTATGTTTTTTTTTTCAATTGTTCTCTCTTTTCAATATATCTGTATTAATTCTTCGCCGTTTACTACTAAAATTTCCACAAACACGTCACCTGTTCACTCACCTCAGTCTTTAAGGAATTTAAGAATGGTAAGCGTAGTGGGTCAATCCCTTGTTCGAAGTTCGGCTGCGCCAGTTACAGTCCAGTGACCGAGGGAAATTATAAAGACGACTATTTTGTATGGAGAACAAAATTAGACTGAAATATTTATTACAAAAGTATGTATGAAGTGTCAGTATGATTTTATATGTCAAAGTGTAAGTATGAGTTTACAAGGATGTGTGTATTCGTCAAAGTTGCATGTTGGCGATGTTGTTGTTGTTGCACCAGCTGTTGAAGCTGCCGGATCTGAATTGTTTCCATGTTGCCGGAGAGAGGGGCATGTTAACTCCCGCGGTGGAGGGACTAAGTGAAGTGAAAAACACAAACTGTGAAAAACGGATTTTAAACTTTCACACCCAACATATGGGATTCCATGTATGTGGAGGTCAAATGCATTACTAGACGCGCGTTGAGCAGCCAGCTTAGCCTCCACACCTCCCACTCTCTCTATAACAGCTCGCATTTCGGCAACTTCTTCCTTGGGATGGTCAACAAGGGCACTCAGCTGTTCCCGCTGCGAGCGCATATCAATTACCTCCCGCTCCAAGCGGGATACCCGCTCTCCAGTTTGCTTCACCTCACTCGCAATTGAATATAGTCGATCCGAGAGAGTGCTGAGTATAAGTTAACACACCCAGTTCCCAAAAAGGGAATTCGCTAAGTTGCAGGCCACATCCGGTGGCCAACAAACGCAATTGCGAAAGTGGTGACCAAGCATCCCGAGGGCAATTGCCCGGAGTCCGTCGCCAAGTGGATAGTTGCTGACCCGGCACCTTAGCAACAGTGCCGGGAACACTCGAGCAGTGCATGATCAACACGCGCCGGATACCAAGTGCTGACCAAGCATCTTGGCGGCAGCGCTGCAGCGGGCCGGAGACTACGAGCCGCGGCCGGATGAGACCTTTAGTTTAGTTTAGAAATATGCTCCACAGCCGTAGCTGTGTATTTTAATAATCATTGTAACGAAAATTATCCTTACCCTAACGGGTCTAGGATCAATAAAACATAATTAATAATACTTCTTTAATCCTTTTATTTACTATTGCCTAAACAGGCAATCGGTTAAAATAAAGGTAGTAAACGGTAACGTATTAACTTATACGCTTCTCCGTTTCCCTTACGAGGGCAGTAATCTCGTCCGTCTGCTCCTGGAGTCGCACCTTAAGGAGATATAGAATCTGAGACGAGGGGTCATCAGAGAGGACGTAGACATCTTCCGCAGTTTGGAAGCGGTTTTGGTGTGTTAGTGAATCAGTTTCGGTGTATTTGTTATGTGGTGAAATTAATCGTTGTAAATGTGTGTGACAAATCAAACTTTTCACAATTTAGAGTTAATATTTTGATTTAAAGTTTAATGATCAGATTTAATTGCAGTGTTAATTAGGCGACAAAGTAATTTATATGAATTGCTTTTGCTTTGCTAGCTAAAATCAACAGCGGAGCGATACAAAACACAACCGATCAATTCCGAAGGTGGATTAATGGATCATTGTATTGTTGCAGATCGACGGCTCACCTATGAGTAGTTGTCCACGGTGCTTATAAGCATAGGGGCGTGCCTCAACTCTCGGCCGCTGTGCCGTCTCTCAGCTGATGCAGACGATCTGGAGGTGCTCACGCCGGCTCATTTCCTGATTAGCGCCTCCGGAATATCGACCACAGGCCAAATCCTTCGTGAAGCAGTTTCTTATCCAGCAGTCGATGATACGCCATTTCTGGAAGGCTTGGAGTCGAGACTGGATCGCTCATCTGGAGCAGAGGCCCAAGTGGTGTCAGGAGGCTAAGGGCCTTTAGCTCAACGACCTTGTCATAATCAAGGATGACCGATTTCCGCCGTCCCAATGGCTGTTAGAACGGGTCGTCAAGTTGCACCCAGGGACAGATGCGTTGGTTAGGGTGGTAACGCTTAAGACCAGACAAGGTCATTTGAAACGATCAGTGGCGAATTTGTGTCCACTGCCGATTCGTTCTTAGTCGCTCTCACTTACACACCCCAAACATAATAAAATTTTCTTGTGCACACTTCTTGTTTCATTCCTCTATGCTAGATTCAACCCCACTACCACCAGGATGGATCGGACAAGCGGGATGTTTCATTCTAGGTCTAGCATTGGCGGGCGGCATGTTCAGTAATGTCGCTTGTCCCATTGTACGGGAGAGCGACGTTCGACCGGAAGCTCGCTCGGCGCTGGACAGTGCATACGACGGGGAGTTGGAGAACGGAGGAGAGGGCAAAAATCAGCTTTTGCAAGCGCCGCTGAACGCACGCCGCCGGTCTAACGCGTTATCGCATACACACACACACACCTGTACATAAGAATAGTCTAAAGAAAGGCAATAAAGAATTATAAGCTTAAATTTATCCTATTTGTGTTTTCTTTTGTTTGGGAACCTCTCTTACAATGACCTCTTGCTAGCTATCTGGATCAGCCATTGCGGGTTTGAGGTGGAAAGGCGGTTCCAAAAGCTACTGCCTAGTTGTAACGCTAGACATAAGGAACGCCTTTAACACCGCGGACTGTAAGAGAGTGCTCACAGTGGCCACGGACATGGGTTCCAGAGCATACGAAGTCTCAGCCGGAGTCCCACAGGGCTCCGTATTGGGACCCCTGCTCTGGAACACCATATACGACGGGGTGCTGCGACTTCCGATGCCCAATGTCACGAACGTTGTGACGATATATCGGTGGTCATAGCAGCTAAGGAGCAAACTGCGGCAGGAGAAAGGGCAAACGACGCGATCAAAGCGATCGAATCGTGTCTCGCGAGCACCGTCCTGGAGCTAGCGGCGCACAAGACGGAGGCGGTCCTGATTTCCAGTCGAAAATGTGTGGAGACGGCCGAGATCTGGGTAGGCAGAGCCGTGATCAGATCCCACAGGGCGATCAAATGCCTCGGTGTTCTATCGATACCCGGCTATCGTTCAAGGACACTTGGAGTACGCACTGAAGAAGCCCAGTAGGACGATAAGGAGCCTCTCCCGTATACTCCTGAACACCAGAGGCCCCAAGCAGACCACTAGGAAGCTACTGACAAGCGTCGTAACCTCCCAGTTTCTGTATGCGGCGCCGGTGTGGGCAGAAGCGGCCCAGGCCAAGTCGTATATGCGAGGTGTCGAGTCCACATACAGACTGTGCGCTATCCGAGTGGCAAGCGCATTCAGGACGATTTTGGATGATGCAGCGTCGGTGATAGCTGGCTTGGTCCCCCTGAGAGTTTGTCCGCGAGAAACCCAGAGCCACCCAGAGCTACCCTAGAAATGGTACGCTGGCCGGGTGGCCACTGAACCCACACTTCATATTGCAATTATGTTGCAATCAAAACATTGCCCAAACTCAGCAACGACCACTAGTCGTTGCCCCATTTTCAGTTGCTGACTTTGCAAAAAAGCCTTCAAAGCCTGAAGACTACCAATGGAATCTGGACTCTGGACTCTTCGGACTCAGCCACAATACGGACCGTAATGGAAAAAATAATCACCGTACTCTTGTAAGCACATTATTTAATCGCAAGTATAAAGGTGAATATAAAAAAATAATATGTAGAAAGCGTTATAGCTTTGTGAAGGATGAAGAATAAAGAATGAAAGCGATAAATAATTTTAAAAGAAAGAAAATTAATTAAAGGAAATATGCATGAAGTATTTAAAGAGTGCAAGAAGTGAAATCAAGTGTCAGTGTATTCATTGCGACTTCTGGGATGAAATCAGGGACGCACTGCTATTAAACTGTAAGGATATAAGAGACGAGGACACTTTATTGATGGAATTGTACAATTTGCCACAAAAACAACTTTAAGTGCAAAGGTTGTACGATCAAACTACTAACACCAAGCTGGCTTTGATCAGACTCATTGAATCCGAGGAGAGCGAGCGAATCGCTATTAGAATCAGGAAGAAGGGGGTGTCACACTCATGTCTCACGGCTTTCCTTTCGGGCCTCCGCGGTAATTTAGGAATTACGGTCAGAGCCATGAAACCTGATACATTAGAAGATGCATATGACGTTGCTATAAAGGAACGGAGTATTTATTTAACCGAAAACTCAGCTTTTAAATCACAGAATAGACAGTACGATCGTTCCCGATCTAACCAGTTCCAAAAAAAGGGAGTATAATCGTTTTAGTCGCTTCGAGAAAAGTGAATACATTCCGAGGAAATTCGAGAAGAACCACAATACTAAGTATTCGGCTATAATGCCGTTTGACGATAGACCAAGTACTTCAAGGGCCGCAGCAAATAAGAATTACTCAAATGACAGATTCAATTCAAAAGAACAGCACAGGTATAATTTCGAGACAGAGAGTAATGCAGAAAAAGCCGGGGAGAAACATAATTTAACGAAACATCAAATTTTCGGATAGATGACTCGAAATACAAAGAGGATTCTTGAGCAGGTTCAGCTTGGAAGCAAACTTGCCGTACGTAGAGCTATTGGTTGATGATCGGCACTATTTAACGTTTCTAGTTGACACAGGAGCTGAGGGCTTTTTCATACAGCCCAAATTTGTTCCCGACCCAAAAAAAAATTGACTTGGAGAAACCAATCGTAAAAACCACTGTGCTCCAGAAGCACCCAATTTATTAGATGGCAAAATTACCTATTTTTAGTACAGTAAACGATAAGAGGGAGTTCCCATTTCTCTTATTCCAATTCCACCCTTTCTTCGATGGACGATGGACATTAAAATTTCTGACCACACCTTTGTGACACCAATTACACAGGTCGACAAAAATCGCACTTTTTTCTGCCCGGAGAATAAACGCGACAGATTCTGAAAGATCTTGGTCTGTACATTGCTGATCCGAAAACCAAAAGTTTCCATATCGTACCAATTTTGAGAAAATCGCGGTCAAAGTATGAAAAAGTGCCCTTTTTGGCACTTTTCAAAGCCTAATAACGCGAAAACCTTACGTGCCCCAGAGCTGGTTTTAGGCTTAAATGAAAGCCTCATCTTTTTTCT
>VNJR01010673.1:0-13333 GCA_008042585.1 Drosophila punjabiensis
TCGGCGAGGCGTCAAAACGGAAGAGGAGCCCCTAGATGAGACTTCTGCGGACCACCGCACGTGTCTCTGGGGTCTGTGTGTGCGTGTGTGATTGGCCGCGGCGTCCCGGCGGAGCGATCGAGCACGCGTCCGATCTCGGCGAGTTGCAAAACGGAAGAGAGAGAGTGAAAAAATCAGAGATCGCACTTTAGTGACGCGTGGCGTTCACTGAACTAGTTCGCCGCTATCGATTGGCCTATCGATCGCGGCCGCGCAAGTGCGATAACGTGTTCGGGGGGTTCTTCTCGTGGTTCGCGTCTTGGCTTATAATAATAGCTAGTTTTAATTAGGGTTTTCTTCAGATTTCCCTTCGATTTTAAAATAACAGGGGACTTCGTGTCCTAACTTAGCTTAAATCTATACAGAATAAGGAACATAATATGGCAATGCTAAGACTAATGATAATAAGATTACTCCGGCGGCTGCTCGGCACGAAAATTTGTACGCCCTCCATTTTAGGGCGTTACAATACATAAATGCATCGTCTCATTAAAGAATCTGTTTGCAATTATATAACAAATTCATGATACTTTGATCAAGAAGCTTGCATCAAAACCCAAATGTTGCAGGAGCCGTATGCAACCAATTTCTGTATTTGGGGATTGCCAGCAGCAAGGCGAGTGTTCTTAGACAGCAGATGCCAGGCAGCAGTGGTAGTGAATGATCCCAGCCTAGAGTGCACTTTGGTGAACTCAATGGATCGGGGGGTATGTGTCAGTGTGAATGAACTATACTCGGGGTGAGGAGATAGCTGAATGGGCTGTGTCCCAGCATATTCAGGTCGTGAATGAACCCAGTAAGTAGTACACAATTGATGGCCCAAGGGGGAAAAGTGACATTGATGTTACTTTTGTGAATGTGGCGGCGATGAGTGTGTTTGGCTTTAGTTGTGTGTTTTCAAGGAGGTCAAGGAGTTAGCGACCACAATCCTATCGAGATTGTGGTGAGCCACTCCATGGCCCCAAGTGTGAGTATGTCGACCCTTGGCTAAGTAGTGTGGGATAGTGTGTATAAGAAAGTGCGAGGTATAGGTAGGGAGTCAAGTGTGAGTGCCCTTCAGTTTGACGGCAACTTGCTTACTGTTTTAAGGGACTGTGTGAAAGTTTTGATGCGTGCATTTTTCGCAAGAGAGGATCGGCAGATAGAACGGCTAGTGTAGCCAATGTTTCTGAACATAGCGAGTGTTTTTCTTTACTGGACGTTGATGCACTACGGTCAGTACACTCAAGTGGCCCATTGCCAAGCACGTGCCTGTTTCGTTTAAATGTTAGTAGACGCGATGGAAAAAATAGAAAAGAATACGAGGAAAATAACTACTGGCGTGCTGCCAGGTTGTTTGCATACGTACTAAGTGGCTACATACGTTAGATGTTATTGTGTACAAATCGTTATCATTTGCACATAAGACTCTAAAGGGTTCATGCAATTCAAACGAAGTTCTACATTGGCGCAAGATCTAGTGTTTCTCCTCGAAACATGAAAATTCAGCTGACCTAACAAGTCATACCATATTCTAAGATAGGACGAACTAACGAGGTATATAATGTTTTAGTAACGTAGGGGTCATTGAATTCTTTCGACCACCGTTTTATAAATCCAAGCACACCCCTGGCTTTATTCACCATGCACGAAATGTGATCAATGAAGTCGAGTTTGGAGTCCAGTTGAACGCCCAAATTATCAACTCGAGATGTCGCCCAAATCATCAACTAGATGTCAACTGAGGTCGAGGGCAGTGCCGAGAAAGGCTGCTTTTGAGGCACCGCGGCGGGTTGCTTGGAACCGCCCATATGCGGCACCCAAGTTGCAGTTTTTTTGCGCTTCGGAGATTCAGCGCTATCCAGCGCTAAGAATTAAGACTTAATTTCCTTTTCAACTTTGCGGCAGGCCACACAGCAGTAGCGAAAGCCTTTATCAGATTTAGCATCATCTAGTGTCCGAGCACTAGCCTCAATGCACAATACACAACCAGCAGCCGATGAAGACATCATCTTGGGAAATTACCTGTTTGCAGGCTTTAACGAAGCAAACAATTCCAGAAGTCATTATAGGGACTTATCACTGCACCTTTTACGTAAAGAGAGCAAGGGCGAGAAATAAGATAAGAACTGCAACTGCACAGAGAGAGCGGGAGAGCAAGAGAGCGGGAGAGCAAGGAGCGTAGGAGTAAGCAAGCTTAAAATCGTTTAGCTGTCGCGACGGCGCAAGGAGCGGCTGAACGAAGAAAGCACAAAAGGAAATGCAGAAAAAATGCAAAAATAAACACCAGCAGCACAAACTAAATTGTGAAATTAAAAATAGATTAATACACAAAACAGAAAAGCTGCATGTACACACGAAGTGAACGGGAACTTTATTAGGCACAGTATAGACTTTTAGATTTTTATCACAAATTTATCACAAAACGAGAGCGCAAAAAAAAAACACTACCGTTCACTTTGAAGAGAATAGACGAGGAGTGGGCTGTCTCGAGATAACCTCGGAGGAAGGTACCTGGTATAGATGGTTTCAAAGTGCTTTTCCTAGATGAATGGAAGTGTGCAAGAGTGGTTGTACTTCTGAAGTTACCCGACAAGATTTAGAGCAATCCGAGGTCATTTCGAGGCATCAGTCTGATTCCTTTTCTTGAAAAAGTTCTGGAGAGGGTATTGGTGGAACGGTTTCAGGAAAGAGTAAGAGCTTATATGTCTGACAGGCAGTTCGGTTTTAGGCAGGGCAGAAGTGTGGAGAATGCATGGAGGTTTGTCAAAGACATTGTTTTCTGTAGCCACTCCAACTATGTCCTCGGTATATTTGTTGATTTTTAGGGGGCGCTTGATCACCTGAGATAGGCAAATGTGCTTGAAAGATTGGGAGAGTGCGGCTGTCGGTATTTAGCTCTCTGGAAAAGTTATTTCTCTGTCAGAAGGGCGATGTCAATCTAAAATATGCAACGTGTTTAAGATATTTAGGTATAACCATTGGCGAGAGACTAAACTTCTCTATTGATTGGACTGATTGCACCAGTGCGTCGAATTTTAAGGAATGATTGGGGCCTGAACAGAAAAGCTGTGCAAACCATTTACAACGGTCAGTTTGTTGCCTGTGCGACGTACGATGCGTCTGACTGGTCTGACATAGCTTTAACACACATCAGGTAGAAAGAAAGTGTTGTCTTTTCAAAGAATAATGTTGCTCGGTTGTTTGCTTGTTCGTCGCACTGTTTCTACGGAGGCAATGGAGGTTTTGCTGAGTGCATCTTCTCTAGATAAGAGAGGTTTGACGTAGAGCCGTTCTCTACAAAATCTAAACGGGATTGCCTACCCGCAGGCCTATATCCTTATATTATAATAATGCTTATATAATATAAACAGAATTTTAAGTTGGAAAAATTATATATAATGATCAAAATTACAATACAACAAATATATTTATTGAGAATATATGGGATTAACGCATAAAAAAACATATAAGCAAAAAAAATAACGTATATTAAAATGAAAAGGAAGAACATATATATAATAAGACACACGAATACTCATAGAATATAATAAACATATAATATAATATGTTAACAATATAAAGCTGAAAAATGAATGAAATGAGATTAACGCATAAAAAAACGCATACATACAGAACATAAGAAAATATAAAGTTGGAAAATATATGAAATTATCACATGCATAAAAAAAATATATATATCATATGTAAAAAAAAAATAGTTGGAAAATATATGAAGTTATCGCATGAAAAAACGAATACATATAGAAATATAATGAACAAATGTTATAATATGTTGAGAATATAACTTAAGAAATATATGAGATTATCATATGAAAAATAAAGCATATATTAAATATGTTGAGAATATAAGGATCGAAAATATATGAGATCATTGCATGAATGTTAATTATATTTCTATATGTATACTTTATTCAAATAAAAATATAATTAACATATACTGTACTTTATTCATATAGAAATATAATTAACATATATTATAATATATAGAGAATATATAGTTGAAATATATGAAATTCTCGAGATTTTGGTGGCATATCGCAGTCCATTCTGTTATGTACTTTAATTAATTTTAAAGTGCTGCTTGGACTACATATGGTTGATGGTTGTAAAACTATGCAAAATAAGTTGTTCGTAAATTTCATTTCATGAATTTTATAAGCACACGGTATTGAAATTTCTAAATAGTTTTTTAGAAATTAAAAGCCGAAAAAACTTTGGTGGCAAGAAATTATTTTATATTTGGCAAGACGAAAACGAAAGAAGTGCGCCCGATCTGATTTCAACTTTTCGACAAATTCTTATATTTCTCACAAGAGAACTTAAAGCCTAGCTTAACGACGGTTGGCGAAGGCGAGGCGAATTCGCGACGAGCGAGAGAGAGCTTTATTTTGCTCCCGCCTTCGCCCTAAACTACCTTGTACTAGACTTCAAAACAAATTCAAAATCAAACTGAAATAAGCCAACACCGGCCCCGTTGAAAGCCTGCACGGCTTTAAACCACTGGTAGTGGCGCCACCTTATGGACCGTGTAATAACGCTGCAAATCGATAATAAAATAATACAACAATTTACTTATCTTCTTATCTTGTCTTCGTCTTGGATCTTCGGTGCTGTTGAAAATCCTTGCAGTTCCCGTGTCTTCTGGGTTTGCTGTGAAGGAATAACCTGGATCGGTAATCTGTCATCCTGACCCTCCACCTCGGACGAAGTCAGTGGGGATTTGTTGACTATCTTCTTCAAATGGCTGACGTTCCTAGTCAACGATTTACCACCACTCGAGATCACAACTACATTTCCTTTCCGATTGGTCACCTCGTAAGTGGTCGTGTCGAACGTTGGTGTCAACTTATGTGGAAATACCACATTCTTCAACAGAACTTTATCTCCGACTTGGATATCAATCTCTTCTGCCCTCCTGGTGGTATCTGCTGCCGCTTTCCCCTTGTGTTTTCTCAAAAGGTTACTGTCCTTTTCTTCAGAATCCACCGTTTCACCAATGAGATCATGTATACTAGAAAACTTGTCTCTAATGACCCTGTTGAACATCAGTTCCGTGGGTGGTGTACCCGTGGTGCCATGTGGGTTGACATTGTACATCAATACAAATTTCTGGATCTCTTGTTTGTAGCTTTTGTTGTTGGCATGTGCAATTTTTAAACGTTTTACTAACGATTTGTTCATGTTCTCGACTTCTCCATTAGCCTGGGGCCAGTACGGTGGTGTTTGCAAAACCTTGATACCATTGTTAGCGCAAAAATCTTTAAACTCAGTGCTTATGAATTGTCTTCCATTATCAGCTGTTAGCGTTTCCGGAAACCCAAGCCTTGCAAAAATCTCTTCCTATTGTTCGATTATGGTTTTGGAAGTGATTGATTTGATTAACTTAAATTCCATATATCTTGAGTAGTAGTCAATTAACACGAGTACATTATCGCCATTTGGTAAAGGACCCAAAAGGTCTGTCGCAACACATCTCCACGGTCCCGTTGGAAACGGAAGGCTCTTCATCGGAGCTGGATTCGATGGCATCTAAACCAAAAGGCAATCTCTGCACTCTTTTACGTGCTGCTCAGTATCTTTGTCTAGGTAGGCCACCAAACTTTTGATCGGAGTCTTCGTTTCATTGCACTTGTGCCTGGGTGTCCTTCGTGTGCAAGTTCCAAGACCGCCTCTCGAAGCTTTTGTGGTATCACCAGTTTAGTACCTCGTAGTAGAATGTTTCCCACAACTGAAAGCTCCAAGCGGAATGGATAATATATACTTGACATGTTCAGATTAAATGAGTTCTTGTTAAGGCACATCATCGCATCAAGTATTTCTTCATCTCTAGTACTCGATTCCGAAACTTGTGATATGGTAAGTGGCATAGGTATAGACGTCGATACCACACGGAATATATGCTCCTCACCAGCCCAGTCAAAATGTTCGGTGTCCGCGTTCTGGCACAGTCTCGATAGTGAATCGGCAATATTCTCTTTTCCAGCCTTATACACTACCCGGAACTGGTATGATTGTAACCGTAACAACCACCTTTCGATTCTGGCTGGAGGTCGTGAGGTTGGCTTAAATATGGCTTCGAGAGGCTTGCGGTCCGTTAAGAGATCGAATTTTAGTCCAGCTAGATAATAATAGAATTTTTCTACGCCCCACACCAACGCCAGGCTTTCTTTTTCAGTCTGCGAATATCTTTTTTCCACTAAAGATAAGCTCTTACTTGCGAAAGATATTATACGTGGTATTTTGGCGTCATCAAACTGTAGCAATACAGCCCCTAATGCTACCGGGCTGGCGTCTGCAATTAGGCACGTCTTGTCGTTTAAATTAAAGTATGACAACATCGGTACTATGGCAATTTTAGACTTCAATTTCTTAAATGCCTCATCTTGCTCGTCTCCCCAAACGAATATCTCATGGCTCTTCAACAGTTTCCTCAATGGTTCAGTATTATCCGCCATATTAACTACGAATTTTCCAATGCATGTGACCAAGCCTAGGAAACTGTGTAATTCTTCTTTATTTTTGGGAGCTCTAAAATTTGTGATAACCTTGACTTTCTCTGGGTCGACTTCAATGCCCTTGTCCGACAAATGTGGCCCAAAAATTTTAATCTCTGAGTTCTCATCACGCATTTCTTGTCATTTAGCAACACGTTGTTGGCTCGAAATATGCTTTTGACAACCTCCAGTGACTTATCGTGCTCCTCCAAGTTATTCCCAAATATGATGACATCATCAATGTAATTAAAGGAGTTTAGGCAGGGTGACAACAATTCTTCCATTAATCTTTGAAAAATTTCTGGAGCTGAGTTCACCCCAAACATCAAACGCTTGTAGCGGTATAGGCCACGGTGTGTAATAAATGTGGTGATTTCTCGACTACTCTCGTCCAGTTCCAATTGATGGTATGCGTTTTTCAAGTCCAGCCGTGAAAAATATTTGGCCCCTCTGAGTTTGGTCATGATCGAGTCGAAGGTTGGCAACGGATAATTTTCACGCAGTATGGCCTTGTTTGCCCGTCGCATATCTAGGCATACCCGAATGTCACCATCATCTTTGAATGCAATAACCACTGGAGAAATCCAAGGACTTGGGCCCAACACGGGTTCAATGATATCCAGGCTTAACGCCTCCTCAAGCTTTTCTGTGATCTGTTGGTACTCGTCTCAAGGGTTGTTGTACCGGGATTACTGACTCGTCAATGGAGAGTTTAACTACCACGTTGTTCCATTTGGGAAATGGAGCAGCCCTCTCAACTCGATTTACGTCTAATCCAAGTTTTAGAAAGTTGAGTTCGATGGCCGTGTCGCGCCCCAAAAGTGATTGTTTTCCCTATTCGATCACGTAAAACGTAGCAATCAATTCTGGGTTGTTTTGTACAGATATTGGGGCTTCAAAAACCTGTAGTACTTTGAGTAGGCGATCGGATGCATAAGCACGAAACTGATTTGCAGATTCCACCCGAGAGTTAAACATTGTCGCCCTTGCTTCACACAGTTTCTGCCAATCTGACTGACTTATCAAATTGTACTTTGAGCCTGAGTCGATGACCATGACGACTGTATCGACATTTCATTTCCTACTCGAAATGGACCGGTATCTCCGGAGCTATTCGTCTCAACTTCCATATCACCAGGTATAGCTTTTATTGTCGAGTCGTCGTTTCGTCTTCGTCTCTTATATGGCTCATTGTTAGTGTTATCTGACTTCCAGGTGCGAGTGCGACATTTCTTAGCGAAATGGCCAATTTTATCGCATTTTCGACATTTCATTCTCCTGGCCGGGCAGTTCAAACTATTTTCTCGGTGTCCTTGACTTCCGCATCTATTGCACTCGGGGCCCATACCCCGCTGCACTATTTTGTTAATGTCGGTAAGCTTGTCCTGGGGAGCCATAGACTGCGTCTGTCTGTTTACCTGTTCGTCGATATTACAGGTCTGTATCACCTCCTCCAATGTGGATTCCTTTCCCAATAATTTCTTCTTTAAATCTAGAGGGGCCCAAACATCGATGATTTTGTCCTTTAAACAAATTTCCTCGATTTGTTTGGCTGCGCAGCCTCATAAGAATCTCGGCCAAGACTTCTCCCTCCAGCGGCATTATGACTCTGAACAAAAATGTTCGTTCAGCTTGGTGATGAGGGGTGTGAATACATCGTTCTTTTTCTGCTCGTCAAATGGGACTTAGGCGCCTGGAAGGCTGTACACCACAGCTTGAAGCTGTGGGCCACCGAGATGTAGGAGTTTGTTCCGCTTTTTATAGACGGAGGTGATCTCCTCCGCGTCTATGTATATATTAAATGCGCGCAACCACGCCTCCCATTCTGTCCGCCATAGTGCTTGGTCCATCGACTGGCACAGGAATGGTTTGAGATCGGTCATGATTATATTCGTCTGAAATGAAATTTAAAATTAGTCGGCTGACTCTGTCATTGTTTTCAATCTCATTCTTTCCGTTTTCCTCCTTGTATTCAAATTTCTTAGAGCCCTCGAGGCGGCGCTTTTCGTTCACTTTACACGCGTGTTTTGGGACTCCTGTGGTTAATGTTTGGTTTTCAATTTCCAATGCACTATATATACATATATTGTTAATGTTTGTTTTACTCGTCGCTAGTGTAATAAAACAACAATTTATTTATTTGCTTTCGCACAATAGCTCTTTACGAGCGTCCACGTTTTACGACTTGCTCAATGTTTCTTAGTGAACTCCCTTAATCTCTCTCTGTCTACAAGTCTACACTTTACGGGAGAGCGCGTCGGTCTCAATCTCGTCTGTACTCTCCACTCGGACAGGTCTCCACAGGCCGCTCTCCGAAAAACGGCTACTCTTTATATCAACGACCCTGACCATGCCGTCCTCTCCTGCGTGGGTCGTCATAATCCTTCCCAGAAGTCACTGCTGAGGCGGAAGATTGTCTTCTGCGACGACGACAAGCTGTCCCTCCTTGACGTTCTCCTCCTGGTGGTGCCACTTGCCTCGAATTTGTAGGCCCAGGACATACTCCCGGGACCATCGCCGCCAGAACATTTGCCTGACTGACGAGACAAGCCGCCATCGCCGCAAGCAACTGAGACCCGCCTCGTCCGGGGTCCGGAGTGCTGGTGCTGCGAGGAGCGGCCCGCCTGTCAGCAGGTGCCCGGAAGTTAGCGCCTCTCCGTCGCTTGGGTCCTGGCTCATTGCTCCGAGAGGCCGCGAGTTCATCACTGCCTCGATCCCGACGAGCACTGTCCCCAGCTCTTCCGCGTTGAGGAGCGCGCTGCCCACCGCTCGTAGGAGTAGGTGCTTGGCAGTTTTGACACCTGCCTCCCATATCCCGCCCATGTGCGGAGCCCGAGGCGGTGTGAACGCAAATTCGCATCCGCTTCTTGATGCGAATTCGTGAATCGCGTCTGCTTGCTCCTCGATCTTTTCGCGAAGAGCCAGGAAGTGGCGACTTGCTCCGACGAACTTCGTCGCGTTGTCGCAGTGAATTGTTTGGGGACATCCTCAGCGACCAATAAACCTTTGAAGAGCCAATAAAAACGAGTCAGTGCTTAGATCTGAAACAATTTCTAAGTGAACCGCCCTGGACGCAAAGCAAACAAACAGGGCAATGTACGACTTGTACGGAGGCCCTTCTCTTATTTTTAATGTCGTATAGACAGGACCATATCGCAAATAGACATTTCCCATAATTTGAGTCATCAGTCGAGGCTTGCATTTAAAGCAGCGCACACATGATCGAACTGTCTGACTGCAGAGTTCCTGAGCGTTTACGGTTCAAATACGCTGTCGTAGGATGCTCACTAGTGCTCGTGGACCGACATGAAAATTTGAATGGTGCAGATGCCGGACGTAGCTCTGTATAAATTGGGAGCGTTTCGTCAACAGCAAGGGAAACTTGGCATCATACGATATAGGAGCGTTAGCTAGTCGCCCCCAACTCGCAACAACGAAAATTTGCACCAAGTGCGCGTATCTTCATGAATGAAAGGGTTCAAACGCTTAAAACTTGGGCCGACCTTGGCGCTGTTATGAATTTTTTCAATTTCTATGTGATACTCGTGTTTTTGTACTATTTTAACGATTTTCTGAAAAGCTTTAATTAAGTCGGAGACAGAGTTTTTCGAAAACTATACTCTTGTCTTTGCATTTTCTTATGAAGCGGAATATATAAGCGAACACCCTGAGCAGTTTGAGGTGTGACGAAAATCCCTCGATGACATCAGTCATCGGTCAGTCCGACCGCTGTCTTCCTCGCTTTCTGACGCAAGACTTCCTCATCCAGGTCGAAGTGCGCATATTTGGGCCAGTTCTCTTCTTCATCCTTCAGAAACGGTGGTCCTGTGAACCAGATAGACTGCCCAATTTCGTCGACGTCACAACCTCTTGAGACAATATCTGCTGGCTTCTGCTTTGTTGGTACATGCCTTCCTCATCCAGGTCTAAGTGCGCATTTTTGGGCCAGTTCTCTTCTTCATCCTTCAGAAACGGTGGTCCTGTGAACCAGATAGACTGCCCAATTTCGTCGACGTCACAACCTCTTGAGACAATATCTGCTGGGTTCTGCTTTGTTGGTACATGCCGCCATGTAGCTTCTCCTGATCATTCTTGAAACTCCGCTACCCTGTTCGGAACGAAAGTCGACAACGAAGATAGATGAGATCGAATCCAATGAAGGTAACTTCAGAATCCGACCAGTATATTACTATACTATTCATACTATACCATACTATTCTTTCGATAGGGATTTTTAATAAGGGTTTGATTCTATGGCAGAGATGTGCGAGAAGGTGAGCGGCACATAACTCAAGCCTAGGGAGCGTTTTGGTCTTAAGCGGCGCTACTTTCGACTTGGAAGTCAACAACGATAAAGTGAAACCTTCGGCAGTTTTGCTACGAAAATAGACGCAAGCTCCATAAGCTCTCATGGATGCGTCGGCAAAGGCATGTATCTGTACCGGTGACATCGGGTCGGTATGCACAATCCGAGGAATGGATATCTCTTCTAGTTGAGACAGGGTGCTTTTCAGCATATTCCGTGCTATTTGAAAATGTATAGGAATCGACTCATCCCAGTCTAACTTATTAAGCCAGAGTTCCTGCAATAGGATCTTTCCTTTAATTACGATGGGACTGAATACGCCGAGGGGGTCAAACAGCTTCGATGTTACCGATAGAATGTTCCGTTTTGTCGCTCGGAGACCCATGACAGATGTGTCAATTTTGAACCTGAAGGCATCTCCGCTAGGCAACCACGATACTCCTAACGCCTTCGTTGACTCTGAATCCGAGATAGGTATAGACTTTACTGTGCTCTCAGATGCAGTGACCTCAGGTGAGTTTGAAAACCACTTTGTCAATTCAAATCCTGCTGTTTGAAGAACCCATTGGGATCGGATTTAAGCAGCAGCCTTACTTTAAACCGACCTGATGGCAATACCTGAGTTGTCTTCCTGTAATGGTCTTCGCAAAACTCGTGCTCAGGCGATAGAATTTTCTTTGGAGATGGCAAATCCTCCAGTGCACTATGGTCCATGGAGCCGATTTTTTGGCATAAATTCAAATTTTTTATGTTATTTATTTTTTTTTTAAATTCTTAAAGTTAATACATCATGCATTTAAAAAAGTGATATAGAAAGCTTAAAAAGCTTCAATGAAGTATTTTATGAGCTTCCGAAAGTACACAACCGATCAGCTACTTAGTCTTGGGAAATTGGTGCCAATTATTTTGTTTTCTTCTGTGCGTGAATATAAAAATTGTGTGTCCGAAGAAAATAAAGTTAATAATGGAAATTTATGATCAAATTATGTTGAATTCACTGTATATAGTACATTTACATGTAGTCTTAGTCTGTGTGCTGTGTTTTTTGTCCAAATTCTTGTAGAAAATGAACACGTGCCTCCTGTGATTCGTGGAATAAAACTAGTCGCCTGAGGCCTGCTGAGGACAACTAAGTAAGCCAGTTTGTACATTGAAATGTCGTTGTTCATAGCTCATTAATACCTTTTCCCTTTTCGTCCCCCTTTTCTCACAATTCTACAATATTTAGCGACGTTCGAGTTTTGACATGGCGATATATGGTACAAAAACAAACGTGAAATAGCATGTGTGTCAGAATGGATTTATGAAAAAATTGGCGTTTAACAAGTGGATGATGATAAAAAAATAGAAATAAATGAAAGCACAACGGAATTAAGGAAACAATTTGAAATGCTAAAACCGATTTCACTTACACCAATGAAGCTTTAGCCTACATCCTGGAAAATTCATTAACTAAACAGCAGTATGTCAACACTAGGGCTTTAAATGTAAGCCATAAAAGTAAAATTTATCCGAGTTACAACCAAGTTATAGAAGCTAAAATTCAATGTCGGCAAATAGGTATTGATGTTACAGAAACTTCTGCTTAAGTTTGTCTACAAAACCTCTTAAATCACACTGCACAGCGATTAATTAAAATGCAATCCGGTGTTTTTAAACAATTTCCGGAGAGTTTTAAACTAAAATTATTTTGCAGTTATGGTTTTGAAGGGTCAACTGGCCAGAGTGCATACAAGAACATCAGAATTCAGATCAATCATTGTTTGTAACTTCTGTTATCCCCATAAAAAAGTTTGACTCATTTCAGCGAAACATATGGGTTAACCGAAAACCGCACTCCATTCGATTTTGCAGGCACCTAAAAATTCAATTTGTTAAAGAAACTACTGATCAAATTATTATGGAAAAAAATCAGTTAGACTATCAAGTTGATAATTTGAAAACGTTATATTGCGTTATATTAGACATAGCAGTAACGTTTGATATGCATATGACGCTTATTGACGGAAAAGTATTAAAAGATTTGGAATGAAAAAAACCAAAAAATAACGGCAGCGGCAACAGCAATGATGGCAATACAGCAAAAAGAGCTTTTGCAAAAGCTTTCATCTATAACCTGCTTTGACGAACAAATTTTAAATAATTTTCACATTATATTAATAGCAATTTCCTGTAACCATTATATAAGCTCTGAAAAATTTCGGACTTTTTGTGAGAAAACATTAACCTTATATATGAGTGCATACCCGTGGTACTCAATGTCAATGACTTTGATAGTCAATGTCACCGACTATTCACAAAGTATTAGTCCGTGGGTTTCAAATAAATAAGTTCCACTTGGTTGCTTGGGCGAAAATGCATCAGAAGCACGTAATAAAATTTACAAAAAAAGACAGGCTTTCACACGCAAGAAAAAATAGTCGAATCAATACTATGACTGACCTTTTCCACAGGGCGATAGATTCATCGGATCCCTTACTTTCAAGTGTTT
>VNJR01010676.1:0-16841 GCA_008042585.1 Drosophila punjabiensis
AACTCCGGAAGCAATGACGGCTTTTCATGAGCTAAAAAAATGTCTCACTGAAGCACCGGTATTGTGTAACCCAGATTTTTCAAAGCCCTTCTCGATACACTGTGATGCAAGCAAGACCGGGGTAGGAGCAGTTTTGGTTCAGGTTTCTGAGGAAGGTGACGAACGACCGATTGCTTTCGTGTCGAAGAAGCTGAACAAAGCTCAACGCAACTATACTGTCACAGAACAAGAGTGTTTGGCGGCCATAGTTGCTCTTAAACATTTCCGCGCATACGTTGAAGGTCACAAGTTTCAAATTATCACTGACCAAGCGTCTCTCAAGTGGCTTATGGCTAATCGCGATTTAAATTCCCGGTTGGGACGATGGGCGATTGCTTTACAGCCCTTTAAATTCCAAATCGATCATCGCAAGGGATCATTGAACATAGTTCCTGATTCATTGTCTCGGGTCAACGAGGACGAACTCGCAACTGTGGATCTACAAGATGGTCTGCTTGTCGATTTGAACTCGAGCCATTTTAAATCAATCGAATACAAGGAATTGATCCACAACGTCAGCGCTAACGAGGCGAATTTTCCTGACCTAAAAGTCGATGGTGGGTACTTATATCGGAAAGCAGAGCATCTGACAGGTCAAATCGCTCATGATGAATATGCTTGGAAGCTATGGATCCCCAGGGAAATGGTCCCAGAAGTTCTCATACATGCTCATGACAGTCCATTATGCTCGCACGGCGGGAAAATAAAACCATTGATAGAATTAGGCGATATTATTATTGGCCAGGACTCGTAAAAGACGTTAAGGCGTATGTCAACGCTTGTGAGGAGTGCAAATCCACCAAGTCGCCGAATTCTTTTCTTCGACCTCCGTTAGGAAAAGCTCCGGAGACTCAGCGGTTGTTCCAGCGGCTCTTTATAGATTTTCTCGGGCCATATCCGCGGTCCCGAAGTGGAAATATTGGAATTTTTATAGTGCTCGATCACTTTTCAAAATATGTCTTTTTGAAGCCGGTTAAGAAGATAAATACCGATGTAGTTGTTAATTACCTCGAGAATGAACTTTTTATGACATTTGGGGTGCCTGAAACCATTGTTTCGGACAACGGCTCCCAGTTTCGTGCAGAAGGTTTTAAGAAATTGTTGCGCCAGTACGATGTGACGCACGTATTGACTGCTGTGCATGCCCCTCAAGCTAACGCTTCAGAGCGTGTTAATCGTTCAGTCATCTCAGCAATTAGGGCTTACGTACGTTCCGACCAGAAGGACTGGGATGAATGCTTAAGCAGGATTTGCTGTGCCTTGCGTTCATCTGTGCACTCTAGTATTGGAACCTCTCCTTACTATATGATCTACGGTCAGCATATGATCACCTCAGGTTCAACCTACTCCCTCCTCAGGAAGATTAATTTGCTCGACGATCGGTCCATCATGTTCAATTGTCCGGATTCTTTCGAGATTGTTCAATCTGAGGCTAAGAAACGTATGCAGAAGATGCACGATGAAAATGAAAAACGGTACAATCTACGATCTAAGGCGGTATCTTTCACAGCCGGACAAGAAGTGTTTCGACGAAGTTTTCGGCAAAGTTGTTTCCAATCAGGTTATAATGCCAAGTTTGGACCTTCGTTTGTCAAAGCCCGAATTCGTAAGAAGCTGGGGAATTGCTATTATGAATTAGAAGACCTGCAAGGGCGATTGCTCGGCACGTATCATGCTAAGGACATCCGTCAATAGCTTAGCTTCAGGCGGTATCCATCTAGGGTACCTGGTACAAATACCCTAGTTGGATTTTAGCGGGGGGCTTTGTAACGGGCCTGAAGCGTTGTAACCCATATATGTATTTTGGCCTGGAAGTATGCACTTTAATTAATATGTAAACAGTGCGTTGCCATTTATTGCACTCCAGCTGCAGCTGCATCGGAGCAACCGATAGTGAGCAGCTGTAACAGAGTCGCCACCTGAAAGCTTAGCTTTGGTACCACGGCCAACTTCACTGACCTGAATTAAAATTCCGGTCTCGTTCTTTTCTTGGAAAAACTCTGAAGTGAACACACGCGTTAAAATCGAGTGCGGGTTAAATATAGTCAAACCTAACCAAAATTTACCGACATAGTGCCTCTTCCCACGAGGGAAAATTTTGGTTAGGTTTGACTATATTTAACCCGCACTCGATTTTAACGCGTGTGTTCACTTCAGAGTTTTTCCAAGAAAAGAACGAGACCGGAATTTGAATTCAGGTCAGTGAAGTTGGCCGTGGTACCAAAGCTAAGCTTTCAGGTTGCGACTCTGTTACAGCTGCTCACTATCGGTTGCTCCGATGCAGCTGCGGCTGGAGTGCAATAAATGGCAACGCACTGTTTACATATTAATTAAAGTGCATACTTTCAGGCCAAAATGCATATATGGGTTACAACGCTTCAGGCCCGTTACAATAGTTTGCGTAGAAACGGACAGACGGACAGACGGACATGGCTAGATCGACTCGGCTGTTGATGCTGATCAAGAATATATATACTTTATAGGGTCGGAAATGCCTCCTTCACTGCGTTGCAAACTTCTGACTGATATAATAATACCCTGCAAGGGTATAAAAATCATCTGAGACACAATTCACTGCGGCCAAAAGCGCACCAAAGGACATTGTGGAAAAATCATCAACAAAATAAAATCTGAGTGAGTAGAGTGTGATGGGACGAGCTGGCGTTAAAAACAGAATACAGAAAAGAATAGCGCATTTAAAGTGGCTATTATTCACGAAAGAACCACCCCTGCCATTGGGCCACAGCTCAAAAGCTACAAAATGTGCTTGATATTTTAAAATCACAATTAAATAAGCCCAAAAACCAAATCACAACTTACTCAGTTGTAAAACATATAAATGAAGAAAAAACTAAACCTCCATCTCCCAAGGAACTACCAAAAAGAATCGACAGCTGCCCCGCCGACTGCCCAGGGCCGCTGAGCAGTGTCTACTGTAAATATACATGCACAAGGAAAAACAACTAGTGTGAGAGGCAATCCGACCCTTACACCTCTGTGGGAGAAGTTGCCTGTGCGAAGCCAGCATCAGCACCGCCTGAGCCCATAGGCCCAGGACAGCAGCAGCAGATAGCAAGCGAGGGAGGCACGACCACCACCTGTGCCTTCGAGGGAGCGTCAGCGTAGCCAAACCGGCGACGACCAACTGACGTAGACGAAAGAGAGAAAAACCAACAACGCTGAAAACATATATTTATTTTACCAATGAACTGCGTTGCATAATTTTTTTGATTGCACTGCGATGCATATTTTTTTTATAATTTCATATATATATTTTTTAAAATTGAGAATAAAAGTATATATAAAATCCACAAAAATGACTTTGGACATAAAAATAGTGGATTCCACTGCCAATGTCATTAATAAAGTAGAATCAAGTAATATCAATTTGTATTGGGTACATATACTTTTAATAATCATTGTTGTTATCATGTGCGCAAATTTCTTGTACAAAATATACAAGCTGCATAACAAATGTTTGAAAAAGAAATATATGAGCCGGGGATAAAATATGAGCAGCAAACAAAAAAAAATACATATATAAAAGCACAAACAACAGTGATTGAACACAAATTATCAAAATAAATATATTTTAACATATTCTTTTACCCAAGTATGGCTAAACTAAGGCAATTAAAGAAACTCATGTTGGGTGCCTTAATAAATGATGGAATGGAACGAATTGTACAAGGAAATAAACAATATAAAAACTAATTTTGGCAAGTCGTATAAATCACTGACCCAGAATAGACCAATCCAAAAGAACACAGTTAGAAAGCATGTTGAAATATTAGTAGAGTGCTTTAATGAAGCGCGAATACTAATCCATGGTTACAAGGAAAGATTGGAAATTATAGAATCAATAAAAGGCGGACACGAACAATTAGCTATTTCAATAATAAAAACAAAGCTAAAAGGTGGCGCCAGAAACTTAGTCGGAAATGAAACAACTATATCAGAAGTCATCTCCGGACTAAGAAGCAATGTCAAAGGCGAAACTGTAAAAGTATTGTCAGCTAAACTGATGAATCTACAGCAACGCAACAAAACTGCTAACCAATATACTTCAGAGGTTGAGCAGATGACAAAAGCTTTAGAAAGTGCGTACATAACGGACGGCCTACCACGCGTTAGCCAGAAGTTATTCTACACAGTCTGCAATTAAGGCAATGGCTAAGAATTGCGCAATTGATAAGGTAAAACGTATCATGCAGGCTGGGACCTTTAACACCATGAATATATTCGAAAACAAATCTAAGTATCTAAATTCGTAAACAGTAGCACGGAAGCAACTGGGCAACCAAATACTGTCCTTATTATAGGAATTATCTTCAGCGTGGTGGAAACCGGGAACGGATTTTAGAGGTAACTATTGTGGTCGTAACAATAGCTACAACAACTACAATAAAACCAATTATAATAATGGAAGAGGACAATACAGAGGAAACAATCGAGGACGTGGTAACTCAAATCGAGGCCACAATAACAATAACAATGTGAGAGTAGCCCAAAATGCATCGGGAAACTCTAAAGCCCCTTTAGGTACTCAACAGTAGAAAATGTAATGGTTCATGCAATTAATCTCAGTCAGAATATATTTGTTACTTTTACTAACGTAACCACAGGAAAAGAACTAGTGTTTCTAGTAGTCACGGTTTCAGACATTTTAATAGTCAAAGAAAATTCGGATGTCTATCATGACATAAACGTTAATTATATAATAGATATAAAAGGAATAAGTCAGGAGGTTAGAAAAACAAAAGGGTTAACCTCTATTGAGATACAGACAACTAACTATATAATCCAACACGACTTTCATATCGTGGATTTAAATTTAGCTATTCCATGGCATATTAGGAATCGACTTCATAAAGAAACACAACTGTCAATTAAACTTCAAGCCATCGGAAGACTGGCTTATAATCAGACCCGATAACCTTTAATATCCAATTTACGTTCCAATAACGTACAGTTCTGGCAACAACTCAATACTTCTGCCAGCAAGATCCCAAGTTATTAGAAAAATTCAATTAAATTCCCAAGAAGACAGTGTATTGATTCCAACCCAGGAAATTAAACATGGTATTTATATAGCTAGTAAAATAGCAAGAACAAAAAATGCATTCATAAGACTACTTAATATTACAAACAGAGATTAAGTAGTCAACACAAATGACTTGGCATATGATTCACTTTCGAACTACGAAGTAGTCAAAACTAATAATGAAACTAGAGAAAAGTCTGTATTATCTCAATTATCAAAGAACTTTCCTTCACAATTTAAATCACAGCTCTCAAGCTTATGCACAAAATACAGTAATATATATATTCGGATTGGAGACAGAACCAATCAGTACAAATAATTTTTGCAAACAGAAACTGAGATTAAAGGATGATGAACCAGTATACGTCAAAAATTATAGAAGCCCACACAGTCAGGTGAACGAGATACATCAGCAAGTCGGAAACTTGATCACTGACGGAATAGTCGAACCTTCTGTATCTGAATATATTAGCCCATTATTACTTGTCCCCAAAAAATCATCTCCCGGTTCAGATTCAAAGAAATGGCGACTAGTGATTGACTATCGTCAAATATACAAAAAATTATTGTCCGATAAATTCCCACTCCCTAGAATTGATGAGATTTTAGACCAACTAGGGCGAGCAAAATATTTTTCATGTCTTGACCTTATGTCAGGATTCCATCAAATTGAACTCGAAAAAAGTTCACGCGATATAACGTAATTTTCAACGATCAATGTCATTTTACGCGATTGCCTTTCGGTTTAAAAATAGCGCCTAACTCATTTCAGAGAATGATGACTATTGCATTCTCGGGATAAAAACTTCACAAGCATTTCTTTACATGGATGACTTAATAGTAATAGGTTGTTCCGAAAAACATATGCTTAAAAACTTAACAGATGTTTTTGAGAAATGCAGGAAACACAACATTAAGTTACATCCAGAAAAATGTTAATTTTTTATGCATGAGGTGACTTTTCTCGGTCATAAATGCACAGATAAAGGAATACTTCCAGATGACAAGAAATATGACGTCATCATGAATTACCCAGTGCCGCACGACGCGGACAGCGCTAGACGTTTCGTAGCATTTTATAAGTATTATAAACGTTTTATAAAAAACTTCGCCGACTATTCACGGCACATAGCAAGATTATGTAAAAAGAATGTTCCTTTTTAATGGACGGATGCATGTCAAAATGCATTTCAATTTTTAAAAACAAAACTTATGGAACCTACTTTGCTACAATATCTAGATTTTACTAAATAATTCTTTATAATCATAGATGCAAGTAAGCAAGTATGTGGAGCGGTTTTGACTCAAAACCATGATGGTCTCTAACTTCCCATTTCATACGTATCAAGGGCATTTACAAAAGGGGAAAGTAACAAGTGTACTTCTGAGCAGGAATTAGCTGCAATTCATTGGGCAATATTACATTTTCGACGGTATATTTATGGAAAACATTTTATAATTAAAACCGATCACAGACTTCTAATATATCTATTTTCAATGATCAATCCAAGTTCTAAACTGACACGTATGAGGCTCGAATTAGAAGAATATAATATCACAGTTGAATACTTAATGGAAAAAGACAACTATGTAGCTGATGCGTTATCAAGAATAACCATCAAAGACTTAAAAAATATAACTGGCAATATCAATAAAGTCACTACAATATATCAGAGTAGACAGAAAATCCGCGCGGAAAATAAAGAACAAGAATTGCCTACGCAACCTTTAAATACAGCTTCTAGGCCCAACGTATATGAAGTCATAAACAATGACGAAGTACGTAAAGTAGTGACATTGCATGTAAAAGATATGTTATGTTTATTAAAACATGGCAGAAAAATTACTGCAAGATATGATGTGAGCGATTTATATACCAATGGAATCCTAGACTTAGGTCCGTTATTCCAAAGGCTTGAACTGCCTTGGAAAATATCTTTAAACATACTTCAATAGATAATTTCAAATTAACGGGCAATAAAATATGGAAAACATTAAGAGTAGCGTTACTCAACCCGATGACCCTAATAGATAACCAAAAAGATAAAGAAGCCATTCTGACTACATTTCATGATGATCCAATTCAAGGAGGTCATACTGGCATATCAAAAACTTTGGCCAAAGTAAAAAAAAATATTACTGGAAAAGTATGTCTAAAGATATAACTGAGTACGTACGAAAATGTCAAAAATGCCAGAAAGCTAAAATAACTAAACATAGTAAGACTCCAATAACAATTACAGACACACCCATAAATGTTTTCGACAGAGTGATAGTGGACACTATTGGTCCACTACCAAAATCAGAAAATGGCAACCAGTATGCAGTCACTTTAATATGTGATCTAACTAAGTATTTAGTTGCCATGCCTGTCCCATATAAAAATGCTAATACTGCCGCTAAAGCAATATTCGAATCTTTTATCCTGAAGTACGGTCCAATGTAGACGTTCATTACGGACATGGGAACAGAATACAAGAATTCAATTATAGACGATTGTGCAAATACTTAAATATTGAAAATATTAAATCTTCAGCACACCACCACCAGACAGTGGGAACAATAGAATAAAGTCATAGAACTTTTAATGAGTACATACGATCTTACATATCGGTTGATAAAACTGATTAGGACGTATGGCTCCAATATTTTGTCTTTTGTTTCAACACGACCCCCTCTATGGCACATACTTATTTTCCATATGAGCCAGTATTCGGTAAAACAAGTAATTTACCGAAACATTTTAATAGCATAGATAGCGTGAAAGCACTATATAATATAGATGACTATGCTAAGGATTAGAGGTAGCATATAAAAGAGCTAGAGTTATGTTAGAAGCAAATAAGAATAGAAATAAAACACTATATGATCAGAAAGTTAGAAATATAGATATATTCTTAGGTGATCAAGTTTTACTAAAAAACGAGACAGGTCATAAGTTGGATCCTAAATACACAGGTCCGTATAAAGTAACGGAAATAGGAGAAAGAGATCACATAGTAATAACAAATAAAAAAAATAAGAAACAAACAGTTCATAAGGATAGATTAAAAATCTTTATTTCATAAATTGTACTTAGTATGGCCATACATAGATACATACATACATAAATACATAGATACACATATTCTTTTAGTAATTTCATTTTCTTTGATTCTAATAAAATAATACAAAAAAAAAAATTAAATAAAAATAAAATAAAATAATTAAAAAAAAAGGTAAAAACAAAAATGTATTATGAAAAAATTATTATTATAAAAATAACTTCATTATTTCATTATATTTTGTTGCAGTGTTTACATATTTCAAAGTCCCGGTCATAAACCCTAAGTGGCCGAAATATGAACCGATCGCTATGGCTTAGCACGCGAATAGAAAGTGCTAGCGTCGGCATAATTGTAACAAACGGACAGCATGTGCATATCCCTCGCGCCTCCACTTGAGAGCGCATAGCCAATGTATATAAGTACATTCATACATACATAAGTACATATATACCTACATAGCCGTCTCCCTGCCGCCGTCTGCGGGCAGCGCAGCTACGAGACTTAGCCTTAATTAGACTTAAAGAATAATGTAAAGAGGAGATACGATTCTAACGTTGGAGCGGCACCATTGCTGCCCCAAATGAACTAATAAACCTCAAAGTGAATTACCAACCAAAATTTCTACTTGGGAGATATGGAATTTGCTCCGTGTTGAACGAGGGATGGTTATACTTCAGTACTCATTATGAAGCTTGTTTCTAAACTTTTCTATTATCAATATTTCCAGTAAAGTTATCTGAATTTTAATATAGCATTATAATAAATTCATCAAAACCTTTTCTATTGCGTCCAGTATTCATTTCATCATCTTTCAAAATAAAGAGAACACCATATCTTTGCTGCCAACACTTTCGTGAAATGTTCATAAATGAATTAAAGTCCATATCACTATTCACATGATCTCGATAAATGTGTCCTTGCTTAAGTCATCTTGCTTAAAATTTATAATAAATTTGCATTATCACGAATAAAATGCTTTGGTATGTGTGTATAAGTTGGGGATAGGTAGAATGATTCTATATTTTTATGACGTCCCATGCAAAAACAGTTTCGTATATTGTCTTGCTTTTCACAAGCTACATTTTTTTTTTTTATTGAAAATTAGTTTATTTATTGTCGCCGGAATCGTTCAATGCCATTTGAACATAACCGGGCGTTTAGTAGGTGGGGTAAATATGGTACATATGGGGATGGGCCTATAGTATATACAATTAGTTACAAATATTTACATAAGTTTACAATTGTTTACAAAGTTACAATATTACTGTACAAAACGGGAAGACAGATCGCTGGGGCGGAATCTCTTCAGCCTTCTAAGAGTTTGCGGGTCGGCCAGCCTGCTAGCCAGTGGGTTTGGGTGATTTGTTAGCCTATCCGAGTATCGTCTGCTGATTTGGTTTAGAGGGTCGCCAATGGGAACAAGGCGTAAGTCGTTCTGGATGGCCTGGTTTGCCACGTACCAGGGAAGCCCGAATGCCCGTCGAGCAGCACGTGCCTGCACTACCCTCAGCCTGTTCAGCTGGTGCTTGGGTGCGGTGTCTCATACCTCGATCGCATACGTCCATGTTGGCGTAAGGATTGCTTTGTGGAGCAAAACCTTCGTTGAAAGCTGGAGACTTTTGGAGCTCAGGAGCCAATCGAGCATCTGGAGTTTGCGAATGCACTTAGCTTTGATTGCCGTGATGTGGGTGTTCCATATGAGACGGTGATCCAAGTGTACACCCAAGTAGTAGTGAGAGGTGGCGTTTTTAATGGTGTCACCATTAAAAATATGCACGATGTCGATCACTAGTCTTTAGGAAAAAGTGACGCATGCCGACTTGCTGCAGTTTATGGCTATGTTCCATTGCTTGGTCCAGCGCTCAATCGCACGCAGCCAATCCTGTACTGCGGCCGATGCTGCCAGCTGAGACGTGTGGGACGCAAGCAATGCCGTGTCGTCAGCGTAAGTGGCTAGTAGCATACGAGCATCTGTGGTGGGCAACGGCACTGGCATATCACTTGTGTACATGGTGTATAGGAACGGACCAAGTACACTTCCTTGGGGCACTCCTGCGTGAATGTGTGCCAAGCTGGATCGTGAGTCTCTTACTGCTACTTCGAAGGTTCGATCGGCAATAAAAGACCTCAGGATGGCGAAATAGGGTGCAGGGAAAAGTTCCTTGATTTTGTAGAGAAGACCCTCGTGCCACACCTTGTCAAAGGCTTCCTTCACATCCAGTAAGATGCCTACAGTGTGCAGTTTATGCTCGGGACCGTGAGTGATGTGGTTGACCAGGCGATGGACTTGTTCTGGGCAGCCATGGGATTTTCTAAAGCCGAACTGGTGTTGAGGAATATGACCTTCTACTTGTGGCAGTTCCAACAGTCGACTGAGTAAAATCCGCTTGAACATTTTCGACAACGTGGATAGCAGGCTGATTGGGCGGACACTGACTTGGAAAGTGTCCCAGGCTTAGCATGGCGTTAAAAATTTTCACCAGCAGCGTGACTTCTTGCGGCGTGGTGTGTCTAAAGGGGCGCGCTGGCTGAAAGGGAGCGCCTAAAAAGTTTGCAACTTCATCGCGGTGTGAAGCGTCAGGAAGTTCAAAAGGAGTAAAGGTGGCAGACAGATGTTCAGCGAAGGCGTTAGCTTTGTCGGAGTCGGTTTTAAGCCAGTGGCCACTGTGGCTTTGTACTGGGGATTGGACAAGCGGCTGTCTTTTTATTCCTCTCGTAAGCTTCCATATCGAAAAATCGCTGCAGTTGTCCGGGCCAGCTCCCTCCAGCAGGGTATCAATGTTCTTTTGGCGTGTTTTCGCTAGCAACCTTCGCAGTCTGTTGGTAACGCTAGATAGTTGCTGCTTAGTTGCAGGATCGCCTGACACAATGAATTGCCTTCTAAGATGCCTTTTTACATCCAGCAGTGCCCTTGCCTCCAGAGTTAGTAAGGGCGCCCTCCTAGTAGATGGGAAACCAGATTGGAGCTGAGGTGGCGTGGCACTCTGGGCGGCTTCAGTAATTGTGGATGTGAAAGTATCAACGTATGCATCTAGATCGCTGCAGGTTGCCATTGGTGTGTTGAGCACGGTGTGAGCGTCGAGTGGCAACGTTTGCGTGTGCCGGCAGCAGTTTGGGGACTCCTTTATGGAATTGAGCTTCTTCACTTATCAGGAAGAGCAACGGGAGGAGGTCAGAAGATAGCTCGGTAAGTACTCTAACGGATACTTGCTGCTGCCTGAAGCCTTTAGAGATGCCAAAGTCAATTGCACTGGGTGTGGCGTTTGCACGATAGGGGTAGCAGGTGGCTTCTCCAGTTGCTACAATATCGACATAGACATTGGCCAGGACAGAGCTGAGGGTCCGGCCCCTGGCACACATTCTGTAGTTGCCCCACCATCTGTGTTTGGCATTCAAATCACCTGCAGCAAGAAACTTATCTCCGAGATTGGAGAGGAACGTTGTGAAGTCTGCTTCTGTCCACCTGACAGCTGGAGGACAGTAGACCAAAGCAACGTTAAACCTCCCTCTTCTTGTTGATATCTCAATGGAGACAGCCTGAATGTGCTCTTCCAAAAAGTGCAAGAGAGATGATGGAATATGCCCGACTTGACGAAGATCGCTGCGCCCCCATGTCTCCGGTCGTCCGGGTGATCGGCTTTGTGCAAAGTGAAGCCGGGGATTCTGAAGGTGGACCGTGAACAGAGGCGGACTTCTGACAACAAGAGGATGTCGATTTCGTATAGCTCTATGAAAGCAATGACCTCATTTGCTTTTAAGCTTAGCCCATTGGGGTTCCAGCAGGCTATTTTAAGCACGCCCATTGTGGAGAGTGCAGGAGGAAGGACGCGTCTGCAGGATTGCTTGCATTAGAGTCTCTACCAGAGACATCATCCTGTCGAGCCTCATAAAAAGCTGTTCTAGCTTGGCATCCAGAGCGGTATTTGCGGTGGGATGTGTTGCAGGGGAAGTATTTTCCATCTCCTTGCGAGGGTGGCTGCGTTGTGCGATTGGTAGATTCCTTCTGGCTACACTTGCAAATGATTCCTTACCAACGTTCGGTGAGAGATGAGTTGGAGGAATCGTGTTCGATTCTTGTGCTGCTGTAACCTTCAATTGGTGGTTTAGCTTAAATGCAACTTGGAGGTATTTACGACATCCTCTAAAGTTTGCCGCGTGAGAGTTGCCGCAGTAAAAGCAGCACCTAGGGTCGTCTTTCCCAAGCTTGCACTCTACGGTAGGGTGGTGTTATCCGCATTCTTTGCAGGTATAGTGCCTTGTACAGTATGCTTTTTTGTGTCCGTATTCCAGACATCTATGGCATTGTACAGGACCGCATTGCTTGCTTGACTTCTCCCAGGTCACTATGTGTTTGCAAACAGCGGAGATGTTTTTGAGAAGCTTGTTGTTGTCAGCCTTCTTAATGTCCACAAACCTCATGTTGAGCGGAAGCTGTGTTGCCTTATTGCGAGGGGTGTACATGCGCAAAACGCAATGACCCTCTTTCTGCAGGCACTCAATGATGTCCTCCGATGGGTCGTCGTGATGAATGTTCCTCATTACCATGTGGAATGGTCGGTCCTCTGGCGCAATCACCTGAGTTCAGCGATCTGATGGAGTAAGTGTCTCCAATAAGAGCATCCAGCTCACTGCGGAAAGCAGAGTAGCTGACCACACCGGGAACCATAATCCTTGGGACCTTGGGTGATCGAGCCGCTTGCGGTGCTGCTGTTAGGACTTGTCCAATGCTGTTGGAGTTTGTCGGCTGCAAAGCTGCGTCGAACCTCTTTGCGGCGCGGTTTTTCGCGGCTTGCGAAGTGGAAGGCTCGACGTCCATTTCTTCCTCGTCGCTTAGGGTTATGAAGCGGTTTCCAGAATTGGCGGTATAGCTTGTCTTTTTTTGGCTGACCTTGGGAGAGAGAACGGTACCTGCTCTCTTCTTTGCTGCACCTTCGCTTGTCTTTGCAGTGACTTGCTACCATCCTGGGGTGGAGTTGCATGACGATGTGCCCGTAGAAGGATCTTGCCTCGTACTGGATGCAGCGGAACATAAACTGCCATTCGAGCTTGTTGTGAACGTCAGTGGAGATGAGATCGAGGAAGTTACAGTACAAGTTGTGATTCAACTTGTGGGAGCCCATCTGCTTGTACTGCCAGCAATTAACCGGCTGTCCGTTAAACTATCTCGCAGACTAGCTCGTAGTTCAGCAGGAGTTGCTCCAGCAGTCTCCCTCATAATTTTCAGAGGAATAGATTGTTGTTGTTGTTTCATTTTAGCAATTAGCAAAAACTTTACCAAATAAAGTTGAGTAATTAACTAAAACGAAGACAAATGCTAAGCCGGTCTTACAGCCGCCTTATTTGAATGTGCGCCAAAGTGTGGCACTGATGTTTAGCTCAGACTCGAACCGGTTGAAAGTTTAAAGCTTGAACAACTGATCGCCTCGTGGGTATCAGTGGACCACCAGCAGTTGCTGGGGCCCAGTACTTGTGAAAGAGCTGGTTAATCACCTGTAGCTGATTCACCTTGCGATTGCTTGCATGAAGATAGATAGGACAGCTGTTGTCCTACAGTAAGGGAACTTCCCAAAAGCCTTGGGGGTTTTATTTAGATACACTTGATGGATGCACCAAAAACACGTCTTACTCTTGCAAAAGCTAGACTTCGACTGACAAGCTACATCATCGAATATTAAAATCGAATTACTTTTTGCTCCCTGCGGTGATAAAATAGCGTTATTTGCTGATAATGTGAAGTATCCCATTCCTAGTGGTTTAATTAGTTTTTCCACATACTGATATTTTGGTTGATGCAAGCTCTTTGAAAATACATAACTATATTCAAATATAAGACCATTTAGAGCCTCGATAAGGCTTGTTATCACATTAGTTTAATTAATGTTCTACCCTTTGAGGCTCATTTACCTGGATACAAAGCTGGAAAAACGATTAGGCAGAGGCATTCGGGGAATTAACGGATAAGACGAAGCGTGTAGAATTTATGATATAGAGTATTCAAATTGTGGCCGACATAAAGCAGACTCTGTTTTAATTGATAGGGCTTGGTAACGTGTAAAAGCGAAAGATGGTGGTCTTGGGGAGAGAGCTGCAGCATATTTTGTAACAAACATGAAAAAGTTTGGAATGGGAACAAAGAAACTAAACAGAAAGGTAGTAAAAAATCGCTTGCCTTAATAATCACCCATGCTACCAAGGAATTGGAAAAGAAAAAATGGAAAAAGTTGTATTGGGGAGGGGTTATACTTATAGCCAAGGGATTTCTATTAATCTAACTTTGATATAATGAGGTTCGGCTTTAAAAATATTCCACATTTTCGTGGTGTTTTCATGAGGGATGAAATACCTAAAACTCCACATGTTCATGAGTGTGGTGTAATTAATTTAGCAGACTCTTTATCAATTGGAACTCATTGGGTGCATATTTTAAGAAACGATTAGATTCAGATCAGCTTTATTTGGCTGCATACATGGAACTCACTTATGCTTAGAAGTAGAGCCGAGCTCCCGCACACTCCAATAATAGACCGAGATCAGGAGATCCAAGGAGGCGAGCGGTGCCGAAGTTCGCTTCGCGGCGCGGAGATCGACCAGCGCAGAGGCCCTTAGCTTAGCCGAAGGGCCGTGCACCCGACCGAGAGCGAGGTAGAGAGCAGAGTAGCCGCTAGCGGAGCTCTGTTGTGCTGAGCAGCGGAGAGCGGGCGAGCGACGGCTAGTTCAACAGCCAGCGTATGGAGTTCGAAAATATGACAATGCAGCGGGCGGACGAGAGCGAAAGAACGGGCGAGCTTTTTGGAAGCTTGGTGAGCAGAGGTGCTACAGGTGCCGCCTCCTGGCGTGAACATTCCGCCCCTCCTTGCAATCACTCGGATTGCAACAAAACCCTTTATCCGGAGTACGTAGATTCTGCGACGCTGGAGCGATGGGGAGAGCTATAGGATGCTGAATTGTACCGTGAAGAGGCTGACGAAGGCCAAGGAGCAGCTGACGAGTGCCGTGGAGTGGTGGAGGAGTGGCGAGAAGGGCGGTAGGGTGACGGAACCGGGTACAGCACTGAACATCTTTTTTCGGTAGTTCATCCTAGGAGGCCGATGCCTTCGTAGCGGAGAGATACCGTAGCAGACTCGGCTTTGGTAGGACTGAGTACCTCGAGTACGTCTGCTTTCCCGGACGATCGTAGCCGTGTGGTAGTGGAGACATCTGATGACGGATCTAGATGAAAAGTATAACATAAAAGTGAGAAAGAGTGATGGACTGTAATGTCCAAACTAGAAGTACGGAGGTGCTCGATGAGGCGAACGGTGTACGTGCACTAGATTTTCGTGCATATGTAGGAGCTTATGGTGGTGCCGATTGCACGTCTTGCAACGGTCACCACTGCGACAAGTTCCCTCGGAATGTTCGTGGGCCAAACAGTTTGAGCAGTAGCTGTTGGAGAAAACCGCGCGGAGTCTCTTCTCAGCAGTGAGCCGGAGGAACTGTTGGCATTTCCGAAGCGGGTGGATTCCGCCGCAGACTCGGCTACGGTAGGACTGATTACCCTGGGTTCGTCTGCGTTGCCAGTCGATCGCATGGCTTTTGGCAAAGAGTATTTCTTTGGGAACCTCGGATGCATGGGAAATACGCGTGGAGAACACAGACACTCGACTAATGGGTGCTATGGAGCTGTCAGCGGAGACTGTCGCGTTTCTCGAAGTAGGTGTGGGTCGTGGACTAGACGAAGCGAGGGTACTTGGTGCGTTAGCAATCGGATTGTCGAGGTGCAGCAGAGTGTGATGCCGGCCACGGCACGTGAAGCAGGAGTGGGAGCTAGTGCAGGTTCGCTGCTGGTGGCCTCGGGCAAAACAGTTTTGGCAGAGCTGCTTTCTTCTGACGAAGTTTGTTCCATCATTCACACTCATTGCCAGGAAACGCGGACATTTACGCACGGGGTGATTGTTCCTGAAATACAGGTCACACCCTCGGGGTGAAGGAGCCACCCTGGCTTCATTGAAATGAAGCCGGCGCACAGGTGCGTTGGCATTGGGCGATCGTGGCGGAAGGTGCCCAGAGACGCTAGGCCTGATATCTTCGATGGCCTCCAATGTGCGATGGCGCTCTGTAAGGAAGGAATCCAACTCTCTCCAAGTTGGAATCTCAGCTTTATTATAGACGGACTGCTCCCACATGGAAAACGTGAGCGTTGGAAGCTTTGACGAAATTATGTAGACGAGAAGACAGTCCCAAGCCTCAATTTGGATAGCTGACATTTCTAGGGCAGTTAGAGAACTCTGTATAGTGCCTTGAAGTTCCTTTAAAGCGGCTCTGGACTCTTGGGGGACAGGTTTGATGCTGAAGAGGATTTTCAACTGACTGCTGACCAATAACCGCCGATTTTCGAAGCGGTCGGTGAGGCTTCGCCACGCTGGGACGAACCCCTCGTTAGTAAGCGGAACCTTCGAGACACTGGCGTGCGCATCGCCACTCGTTTTGGACAGTAGGTGGAACAACCTTTCCACTGGCGTGAGTCGCGAATTACTCTATTTTGATATTAGCGAAGGGAATCCGCGGTAGCGCCTATTGGGTCAGGCTCATGGCACTCGTTGCGGGGAGACCGAGAGGGATCGATTACGGGACGTTTTCTACCCGTTAAAAACTATGCATATGCCAGGTGGAATCCCAACCGGCACTCGCCGAGAAGGTCGTCACCCTGGATGGCAAGTTCCGCCGTCAGC
>VNJR01010681.1:0-41477 GCA_008042585.1 Drosophila punjabiensis
AGAAACAAGCTGAGCAGGATATCAAGAAGAAGTCCGAGAAGGGAGAGGTTTCCGAAGTTACTGAGGAAAAGGTATCCGAAGAAAAGGTTGAAGAAGCCAAGAAGCCTGAGGTTAAGGAAGCTGAATCCAAGTCGAAGAAAGCAAAGGCTCTGGAGAAACAAACTCTCGAGGAACAGAAATTGGAAGCTGAGAAACAGAAACAAGCTGAGCAGGATATCAAGAAGAAGTCCGAGAAGGGAGAGGTTTCCGAAGTTACTGAGGAAAAGGCATCCGAAGAAAAGGCTGAAGAAGCCAAGAAGCCTGAGGTACAGGAAGCTGAATCCAAGTCGAAGAAAGCAAAGGCTCTAGAGAAACAAACTCTCGAGGAACAGAAATTGGAAGCTGAGAAACAGAAACAAGCTGAGCAAGATATCAAGAAGAAGTCCGAGAAGGCAGAGGTTTCTGAAGTCACTGAGGAAAAGGTATCCGGAGAAAAGGTTGAAGAAGCCAAGAAGCCTGAGGTTAAGGAAGCTGAATCCAAGTCGAAGAAAGCAAAGGCTCTGGAGAAACAAACTCTCGAGGAACAGAAATTGGAAGCTGAGAAACAGAAACAAGCCGAGCAAGACATCAAGAAGAAGTCCGAGAAAGCAGAGATTTTCGAAGTTACTGAGGAAAAGGTATCCGAAGAAAAGGCTGAAGAAGCCAAGAAGCCTGAGGTTAAGGAAGCTGAATCCAAGTCGAAGAAAGCAAAGGCTCTAGAGAAACAAACCCTCGAGGAACAGAAATTGGAAGCTGAGAAACAGAAACAAGCTGAGCAGGATATCAAGAAGTCCGAAAGGGCAGAGGTTTCCGAAGTTACGGAGGAAAAGGCATCCGAAGAAAAGGTTGAAGAAGCCAAGAAGCCTGAGGTTAAGGAAGCTGAATCCAAGTCGAAGAAAGCAAAGGCTCTGGAGAAACAAACTCTCGAGGAACAGAAATTGGAAGCTGAGAAACAGAAACAAGCTGAGCAAGATATCAAGAAGAAGTCCGAGAAGGGAGAGGTTTCTGAAGTTACTCAGGAAAAGGTATCCGAAGAAAAGGTTGAAGAAGCCAAGAAGCCTGAGGTTAAGGAAGCTGAATCCAAGTCGAAGAAAGCAAAGGCTCTAGAGAAACAAACCCTCGAGGAACAAAAATTGGAAGCTGAGAAACAGAAACAAGCTGAGCAAGATATCAAGAAGAAGTCCGAGAAGGGAGAGGTTTCCGAAGTTACTGAGGAAAAGGTATCCGAAGAAAAGGTTGAAGAAGCCAAGAAGCCTGAGGTTAAGGAAGCTGAATCCAAGTCGAAGAAAGCAAAGGCTCTGGAGAAACAAACTCTCGAGGAACAGAAATTGGAAGCTGAGAAACAGAAACAAGCTGAGCAGGATATCAAGAAGAAGTCCGATAAGGGAGAGGTTTCCGAAGTTACTGAGGAAAAGGCATCCGAAGAAAAGGCTGAAGAAGCCAAGAAGCCTGAGGTTAAGGAAGCTGAATCCAAGTCAAAGAAAGCAAAGGCATTGGAGAAACAAACTCTCGAGGAACAGAAATTGGAAGCTGAGAAACAGAAACAAGCTGAGCAGGATATCAAGAAGAAGTCCGAAAGGGCAGAGGTTTCCGAAGTTACGGAGGAAAAGACATCCGAAGAAAAGGTTGAAGAAGCCAAGAAGCCTGAGGTTAAGGAAGCTGAATCCAAGTCGAAGAAAGCAAAGGCTCTGGAGAAACAAACTCTCGATGAACAGAAATTAGAAGCTGAGAAACAGAAACAAGCTGAGCAAGATATTAAGAAGAAGTCCGAGAAGGAAGAGTTGCCCAAAGACCAGGTTAAGGAAGCCGAGAAGCCTTGTGAAGTATCTCTTGAGGAACGAGAACGGAAGGCTTCGTCTCTTAAACAGACAGAGAAGAATGTGAAGGGCAAGTCAAAGAAAGGAACTGAAGTTAAATCGGAACAGGCCGCGTTTGTGGATAAACAATCACCGGAAGAAGCGTTATTTAAAGCTAAGTCCAAGGACCGTGCTGATAAGGATGGGTTACCAAAGTCGGATGATTCTGTTTCTTCACGTACCCGTGAGTTTTAGAGGAATGCATTAGCATTATGTTCTAAACAAATAACAACGTTCTGTCTTGTTTTATTAACTACAATTTTTTTGCAGATGAAGAACAATCAACTACGGCCGTCACAGTTCACTCCAGAGAAGCGGAAGAAGAAATTGTGACGAAGCGACCCGACCAGAAAGTCCAGAGATCTGAAGACTTGGCCGACTCGGTTAGCCTGCAAACATACAAGTCCATGGACTCGGAGTACAAGAATCTGAAGGAGTCGCGCAGTGCCAAACGTAAGCCCACAGTGGACATTCAATTAACCAACCGGAACACGGCCTCGGGAAGCGACCTTAAGCTGACATGCGGCCTGTCGGGTCACGATATGAACGTGCAGTGGTTCAGGCCGAACAGCCACAGCCCCATCGAGAACGATGCCAAGTACAGGAGAACATTGAACGACGGACTCTCGTGCCTTGAAATTAAATCGGCCGAAGTGAGTGACTCTGGCATTTATCGCTGCATAGCGTCCAATCAAAATGGAGAAGTCGAAACTAGCTGTCTTGTGACTATATACGAAGCACCTTCAAGCAAATTTGGCACTCCGCCAATATTTACACGCAACATTCGAGGTAAGTGCCGTTTGTGCCCTGTCTGCCGTCTACCTAGTGATCCAATGCCCGAATTTCAAACTTAATTAGTGGTAATTTGCTATCGAGGATATTTCTTTTACTTTGCCCATGTGCACCTTGCACTGGCGTGTGTGTTTGTATTTAGCATATAGGAAGCTAGTTCGTAAGGCCAGGCTAAGTTAGCAAGATCGCGATAAGTCGGGTTGGTCGTGGTTGGTGTACCTGTCTTGACTAACCCATCGCTTCGCACTTTCGGTTCGTAAATATGGCATGTGCCGAGTGCGAGAGTTGAGGAGGCACTTTATCATCGCATTTAAATAGACGCCTCTTAAATTAGCCAATTGGATTCGCACTTATATAATTCCGTTTACTCAAATTGAATGCCTGCATTGATTAAAAGTGGCCGCTATTTAAATAGAAATGCATTTTGGCAATCAATGTTACTGCATGTGTGTGTCTGTACACCGTCGGCGAACAAAACAGAATTCGTAAAATTGTTTTTAGCATAACAATCTAATCGAATCGATTAGAATCGATTCGGCGGGGACTACTCAGATCGATCCGAGACGGGGAATGTGCTTTCGAAATTTTCACCACGTTCGGTGACAGTCGTGAATCTTCTTTAGCATCGAACGGACGTCTCACGTCCGAAACACTCGATCGAACCGTTGCGGGCTCTATATATATATATATTGATCTAGAAACTCGGACGGATATATAATTTTTATCGGTTTTCATTTACGAATTTCATTCCGTTGACGTTATCCTTCCGAACCCGCAAGCGGAACGAAAACAATCCGAAATCGAAATGGGAGAAACGGACGGAGATATCGAGCCACGGGCTTCCGCCGAACCGGAGGCGGCCACTGCCCAGGATACCCTACAAGTGCCAACGCAAAAGAAGCGCAAGCTTAAGTCACCAACTCCGGGCAGCTTGCGCGGACGCAGTGCCACGCCCATTCACGGCCGGAGTCAGACTCCGTTCACACTGTACATGACCCGGCGCAGTGCCACGCCGTCGACATGGCGAAGCATTACTCCCTTCCTGAAGCGGGAGGAGAAGGAGAAGACTCCCTTCGAGCTGGGCCGGGACATCAAGAGCCAGACGACCTGCAACATCGCCGTTTTCGATCGCGCCCTCGTAATGGACATTTCCGAGCCGTTGGACGTGCAGAAGCCCGTGCGTTACATAACTTCCGATCTGTCGGTGATCGATCGCGCTGCCGTAATGGATGTGTCCAACGTTGAGGTTATCTACGTTGTCGAGGAGTACGAGGAGGTCGAGGAAGAGGAGATCATCGAGGAGGTCAAGCCGAAAAAGAAGGAGAAAAAGGCCAGGAAGCCGCGCGTTCAGCGCAAGTCTATCGACAAGGACATGAGTCCTTCCGGCGCCGAAGATGGCGATGACTTGGGCGACTACGGTGGCGACGATCGCGAGGACAGTATCGATCTCGACGAAGGCGATGAGCCCGTCAAGAAGGGCAAGAAGAAGGCTCCGCCCAAGAAGAAGGAGAAGAAAGAGAAATCCCCCAGTCCGAAATTGACCTTGAAATTGGAGATCGGAGGAGGCCAGAAGGCCAGCAAGAAAATGTTTGAGCAGCAGCAGGCCGCGCCCAAGCCGCCGCCGAAGAAGAGCAAGATGGTGCTCCAGATGGAGGAGCAGGCAAGGGCCGCTGCCAAGGCCGCTGAAGAGGAGGCGGCCCGGGCCAAGCCCAAGGGCGAGACCTATGAGGAGCGGCAGAAGCGCCTGCAGGCCGAGAAGGAAGAGCAGGAGCGACTGGAGGCCGAGCAGCGGGCCCTCGAAGAGGCCGAGGCTGAGGAGGATGAAGAGGATCCATCGGCCATGGGCGAGGAAGGCGAGGAGGGCACCGAGGCCGGCTACGGAGACGAGGATCAGGACCAGGAGTATCCCGGAGAGGACGGTGAGGGTGACGAGGACCGTGATATCGAAGAGGAGGAGGACGCGGTTTCCGATCTGAAGAAGAAGGACGAAAAACGCCGTGGCAGCGACTCCTCCGACGACTTTGTTCGCCCCGATCCCCACGAGGAGGAGCGCTGGCAGCGCATCGCCGCCATCGAGGGCGAGGAGTTCATGCAGCAGATGCGAAAATATAGCCAGGCCAAGCGCATCAGCGAGAAGGAGCGCGACGCCGACTGGCAGCGCCGCCGTGAGCAGGCCCGCAATCCCAAGTTCATTAACTTCCTCTCCGATCGGGCCGCCGAGGCCGGCCAGAGTGTGCGTCTGGCCTGTGCCGTGGACGGTCCGGAGCTGTCGGCCAAGTGGTACCACAATCGCAAGCAGCTGGAGCGCGATGGTTGCCATCGCATCATTAACAACAACAACATCCTGGTGCTAGAGGTGCTCAATACCACCATTTTGGACTCCGGCGAGTACTCGTGCGTTATTTCGAACCAGAACGACGAGGTGACATCCTCGTGCATTGTCACCATCTACGAAGTGTTCAAGGACGAACCCAAACCCCCCTCCATTCAGTATATCAAAGGTATTTGTCCCTGGCCATTAATTTCGGTGCATCCCTAAGAGCTCCCTCTCTATGTGTGCCTGTTTCAGAGTACTACCATTTGCGCGACGACGAGCTGACCATCGAGTGCCACGTTCACGGCGTGCCCCGTCCCGTGATCACCTGGTGGCGCGGCGCCTTCCAGGTGAAGGCCAGCTACAAGTTCACGATCCTGGAGGAGGCGCACGGTGTGTGCAAGCTGCTGATCTACAAGCCGGGCAACAAGGATGGCGGCATCTACACCCTCAAGGCCTTCAACTCCAGCGGTGAGGCGCAGATCAATCACACCGTCGAGGTGGCCAAGAATCTGCACTATCACGTACCCGGCATCTTCCATGCCCGCGACAAGATCCAGCTAGACAGCTTGAAGCAGGCCAAGAAGGCCATGGAGGCGGCCCTCAAATCGAAGGCCGAGTCCGACCAGAAGCGAGCCGATGCCGAGGCCGAACAGCAGCGCCTGCGTCCAGTCCGGGCTTCTCCAGAGCCCCTTGTGCCGGCCAAGCAGAAACTCTCGTTCGCGACCCAGCTGCGTGATCGCATGGCGCTCGAGGGATCGACCATCAAGTTCGTGGCAACGGTAATCGGACCCCAGCCCAACACCCGCTGGATGAAGGACGACAAGTGGGTGGTGGTGGGCGGCAACATCAAGAACTTGTCGGAGGAGGGCAAGGCCATACTCGAGCTCTCCAACGTCACCTCCGCCGACTCGGGCGTCTACAAGTGTGTGGCGAAGAACGATCTCAGCGAGATTGAGACCTCCTGCTACTTTAAGGTGTACACGGCGCAGGCGGATGGCGACGAGTCGGAGCCCATATTCGCCCTGCCACTGCGAGGTATCTCCTGTCTCCTGTCTTCTGTCTCCCCCTCTTTCTCTCTCTCGATGTGTGTGCTCTGTCGCTCTGGTTACACGATCCCCATCCCCCGAATCTGTGTGTGTGTGTCGTCCACTGTCCGACCGACCATCGATGTTCGATCAATTGAGGTCGTTCGCGTACGAAAATAGCCGGGAATTGATTGATTGACTTTGTTCTCAGATGTATACCATGCCTCGCAAAACGATCTGATTCTCGACACGAAGGTGCGCGGCAATCCCCGGCCGGAGATCTCGTGGACCAAGGACCAGATACCCATCGTGCTCGACGATCGGGTGGTGCAGATCGAGCACTTGGACGGCATTTGCGAGCTGATCATCAACAAGCCGACGATCAATGACAACGGAATCTATGTTTGCACCGCCAAGAGCAAGCTGGGCACTCAGTCGACCACCCACACGGTTGTCGTAGACACCACCCATACCTCGAGGCGCTCGAGCATTCTGTCCGCTATTGCCATGCAGGAAGGAGGTGGTGAGCCAGCTGAGGGAGGCAGCGGCGGCAAGGCCAAGGCCAGGAGGAAGAAGAAGGACGACGATTCTGAGGGTGGCGGCGGCGGCGGTGACGGTGAGGGTGGCTATGAGCGCCGCAGCCGTATGCCCGATCCCTCGCCCAAGCAGATGCTGTACTTCACGGTCAATCTGTCCAATCGGTATGTGGCCGAGGGCTCTAAGGTCAAGTTGCAGGCCGTGATCGGTGGCCCGGAACCCATTATCAAGTGGCAGAAGGACGACCAGAACGTCACCTATGGACCGCGCATCCGCAACATGAACCGCGACAGCTTGGCGGTGCTGGAATTTGTCAACGCCCAGGCGGAGGACTCGGGCACGTACTCCATTATTGCCCAGAACGAGTTCTGCAAGATCACCACCTCGGCCCTGCTGCATGTGTACCAGCCAAAGGTCAACACGGATGTGCAGCCAGTCTTTATTCGCTCTCTGAAAGGTAAGATCTCGGTCGCAGCGTCTGTCGATCGACCGATCTATATTTAGAGATTCACCCGACATTGTGTGTGATTGTGCAACGCCATCATCGATCGATCGCCTCCATTATGCAATGCGTGAGAGTGTTACATAACCGCTCTTGGTGCTCTTCCCCTCTAGAAACCTATCACCTCAACACCAACGAGCTGATCCTGGAGACGGGAGTGCGTGGCCAGCCCACGCCCGAGGTTCAGTGGTTCAAGGACAGCGTGGAGATCCAGAGCGGCGGTCGCTACCAGCTCATCGAACACCAGGACGGCACCTGTGAGCTCATCATCGATCGGCCGGACAACAAGGACTCTGGAAAGTATGTGCTCAAGGCGGAGAACCGCGCCGGCAAGATGGAGATCTCCCACTATGTGCTCTTCGAGGGCAAGGCCCATCACATTGCGGACAACATCCATGGCGTCTTCCATGCCGACAAGAGCCTGCTGCGCCCCAAGGAGGTGGAGAAACCGGTGGAGAAGAAGCCAGTGGCCGCTGCTGCTCCTGAGGCCGAATCCGAAGCTGAGGAGGGAGGAAAGGGCAAGCGTCGTCCCAAAAAGGACGATGACACCGATGCATCCTCGGCCTACGCAACCGACTATGCCTCTGATACGGCCAGTTTGTCCAGCAAGCGTCGAGAGAAGAACATCGCCATTCACTTCAGTACCTCGATGAGGGATCGCGTCGTGGCCGAGGGGTCCAAGGTGAAGATTTCGTGCTTCCTGGACGCCAAGGAGCCGCAGGTCAAATGGTTTAAGGACGGCGAGCAGATCCAAAACACTCCCAAGTGCAGGGGTCGGTACAGCGAGGGCCTGTGCCTGCTGGAGATCATGAGCGCCACGGCCGAGGACAATGGCGAGTACAAGTGCTGGGGTCGCGACGAAACCGGCGAGGCCTCCACCTCGTGTCGTTTGGAGGTGTACGAGGATCCGGGAACCGGTGATGTGCCACCCACCTTTACGCGCAACATCAAGGACACGCTGCACGGCAAGATCAACGAGCTGCAGCTTGACGTGCACGTCCGTGGTCTGCCGACACCGTCGGTTACGTGGGTGAAGGACGGCGTTAAGATAGAGAACAGCGACAAGTACCAGCAGGTGGACCACGATGACGGCACCTGCGAGCTGTTCATCAGCAACCCGAAGCCCTCGGACAGCGGCAAATACGTGTGCCAGGCCGAGAATCGTGAGGGCAAGACTGAGATTGTCCATGTCATTACTGTGGAGCCGCGAGTCCGGGTACCGCGCCACTCTCCGCCCAGGGAGGGCAGGCCACCGCGCCCAGCTGGAGGCGATGAGGAGGCACCGGCAGCCGGTGAAGAAGGCGCCGCTGAGGGCGAAGGCGGCGAGGGTGGAGAGGGGGCTGCTGGTGGCGAGAAGCGTCGCAGGAAGCCCAAGCCCGACGAAGAGGAGCAGGGCAGCTCTAGGCGCGAGGTGCCACCCCCGCCAGATCTAAGGAAGCGTCTTTACTTCAGGAACTTCCTGTCCAACCGCACGGTCAAGTCCGGCAGCAATGTCAAGTGGATGGTCAACATTGATGGACCGGAGCCAACGGCCAAGTGGTTCCACGGCGACCAGCCGATCGCCTTTGGGCCGAAAAGCAAGATGTCCATGCAGGACGGCATCGCCTGGCTAAATCTCGTTGGGGTGACGGAAGAGGATGCCGGCGAGTATACGTTGCGGGTTAGGGGCTCGGAGAACGAAATCGTGAGCACTTGCAACCTGTTTGTGTACAGCACGGGCAAACCGGAGGTTATTTCGCCCACCTTCGTAGTGGGCATCAAAGGTAGGAGGACGCTCTGTGTGTTCTCGTCCGAGTGCGTTCTGGTGAAAGTCCTGGTATCTCTGAGATATATGTAGTCCTATCTGTAGACCTAGGAGTAAGTTATAAGTAAGCTAACAGTCCTGAAACCCATCCCTTTACCTCATCGTACTCTGTCTTATGTGTCTTGTGTGCTTTGTCTTTTCTCTTGCGTGTTCCATGTTCCAGATGCATACCATTCCCAGGGCAACCAGCTGACTTTGGAGTGCAAGGTCTCGGGCAGTCCCAAGCCACACATCTACTGGCAGCGGGACAACACACTGCTGCCCGTTGAAGGTCCCAAGTATCAGTATGCGGAGCAGAGCGACGGCGTTAAGCTCTTGACCATTTCCAGCTTTGGCAGCGAGGATTCCGGCCTGTACACTTGCTACGCGGAGAGCGAGAACGGTCAGATGAAGATCAGCAAGTTTGTGCAGGCCTCGGACTATGTGAGGGAGCGAACTTCGGATAAAAAGCCCATAGATGTGGTTATCCAGGAGGTCAAGCGGGATGAAACCTCCGCCGCTCCGACAAGCGACACTGCGGCGGTGAAGGCTCGTGCCCGCGAGGCCAAGCTGCGACTTAACCTGGAGACCAGCCTGAAGACCATGACCATCGGCAGCGGCAACAAGGCGCAGCTGATCTGCTATGTAACTGGCATTATTGAGGATGTCCACTGGCTAAGGAACGACGAGCGTGTGACCAAGGATGCTCGCCACAAGATCTACAACATAAACGGAGCCATCAGTCTGGAGATTTACGATGCTCGGATGGAGGACAGTGGCCAGTACAGATGCGTGGTGAAGAACAGCAAGCAGACGGTGGAGAGTGCCGGCCAGCTCAGTGTGTTGGATCAGGCAACGGGCAAATTGCCGGAGAGTTTCTCCACTGCCATAACAGGTAAGATTCTAGCATCTCTGTTAGTCTTCATTGCCTAAAAGCTAATCTGGATCACTCTTTCAGAGTCCTATGATGCCCAACGCAACGAAATTGTGCTGAGCTGCCAGGTGCACGGTCGTCCCAATGTCAGCTGGATGCGGGATGACCACACCATCTCCAACAATCGGTATAGGACTGTTGAAGAGCCAGGCGGCGTAAGGAAGTTGATCATACGAAACCCCATTCCCTCGGACTGCGGCATTTTCGCCTGCTATGCGGAGCATGAGGACCGTATTGACTCCATCAGCACCACCATCAAGGCCTTTGATCTCAAGCGTCTAATCAACGTCAGTCAGGAGGACTTCTCCTCGCTCAGCGAGCAGGATTGGTCGCGTAGTCACTCGCATTTGAGTTCTAGCAGCCAGCCGCAGCTGCAGCAAGTGGTGAACGGCAATGGGGATCTGCATCGTGCTGGAGATCGCCTCCTGCGCAGCGTGGGCAAGGCGAAGCCCCTCTTCCATACCCTACTCCACGACCGCACTGTTTCGGAGGGCGGCAATCTCCGCCTGCTCTGTGCTGTCTCGGCAGATGAGAACACTCACATTGAGTGGCTGAAGAATCACAAGCCCTTGCCGGCGGACAGTCGCTATCAGACGCTTTACCAGAACGGAGAGGCCTCGCTGGAGATCTATGCCGCTGTGGCCGACGACAGTGGCAACTACACTTGCTGTGCCAGCAATGACTTTGGGGAGAGCCTGACACACGCCCAGCTGCGTGTCTACAAGCACTTCAAGGAGGCCTCGCTACCAAGTACTTTTACGCAGCCCATCCGAGGTATTACCCAGCCGAGCTCTGGACTCACTCTTCTCATTTGTTCATTCTGGCTGCTGTTCTAACCGCTTGTTTTTTATTGTTTACTTTGAATGTGATCCACTAACAACTTTATTATTGCATTGCAGACACATATTCTCTCAACGAGAATGAGTTGGTTCTGGATTGCCGCGTGCGAGGCCAGCCCCGTCCCGAGATCGAGTGGATGAAGGGCAACGAGATCATCTACAGCAATGAGAAGTACAAACTGACCGACCAGGCCGATGGCTACGCCAAGCTGGTGATCAACAATCCCACGGAGAAGGACTCGGGCATCTACTCGTGCGTGGCCCGCAACGAGGGAGCCGAGAACAAGATCTCCCACCAGGTGGACTTCAAGGGCCGCCAGCACTACTCGCTGGAGAAGACACATGGCTTCTTCCACCGCGATCCCAACAAGCCGCACTTCCTGCTGCCGCTGGGCAACCAGACGGTCGCCAAGGGCGGCACCGTGGCCATTTCGGCAGAGTTCATGCAGACCAGCACGCCCATTGAGGTGAAATGGTACCGCGACCGCCAGGCGGTGGATGGACCTAATGTGAAGACCCTGGCCGACCGTGGCGTCTACACACTGACCATTATGAATGCCTTGCCCGAGATCGAGGGCACCTACACGTGCCGGGCCTCGAACGCCTTTGGTCGCATCGAGTCGCATGCCAACATTGATGTATCGCTGGCCGAGACCAAGGATGAGCGTCCCCCGTTGTTCCTGTCACGACCGGACACCGAAATGAAGATTGCCGTGGGTGATCCGTTCTCCCTGTCCTTCCGCATTGGCGGCGATCCGAAACCCAAGCGTAAGTCCGCATAACTGGTGAAGCCTGTAGTCCCTCTAACCACTCTGATCCTTTACAGTCACATTCATGAAGGGCACCAAGGACATCACCCAGTCGGACAGGGTCAGCAAAGAGGTGTCGGACGACTACACCAGATTCACAGTGCAGCAAGCCCAGATATCCGACTCTGGTACTTACTTCGTGGTGGCCCGTAACAACTTTGGCACTGACAGGATATTCGTCACCGTCACGGTAGGCCTTCCGTAACCGTATTTGTGTCTCCGTTGCTCTCTCTCTGTTGCTTGTGGCTGTCCCCTCTTGATAATCGCTTTCGCTAAACTAACCGCTGCACTCTCTCTGCTTCTCTTCTTCTCTTATTACAGATTAAGATACCCAAAAAGAAAGAATAAAGCTTTATTAATACAAATCTATTTTGCAAATTTCGAACGCCGCCTCCCTCAAACAGCACCAAAACTATATACAGACTACACTTTCCTGAATCTCTATGTGTTCATTCAAAGCAATATAATATATCGTTCTGACTACAAAACTTATAGGTAAACCCGCGCGCTCGCTCCGCCACGCCATCGCAACCACGCTGGGGCCTTCCCCTGGATAGTTACAGCGACACTTCGTACTTCAGAGGTGAGTTTTGGGTTCCCACATCAAGTGTAGTGTGTATCCCTTCCCTCTGTCCGTCTGCCGTCTGTCCTCCGTTTTGTCTGTCGTCCTGTCCTGTCTATGTCTGTGTGTCAGTTTTGAGTCCAAGCTGACGAGAATCTCTTGCAGATCGACGGTTCAGCCGCCACAACAGACCACAAACGACAAAAGAAATTTCCTGTGAGATCGTAGAAACCCAGCAGCACACAGACACTATAAATTCGTGTATTTATCTTTTGTTAGTATTTCTGAACGATTGACTTAATTACTTTTATTATCGTACCTACATATATAAATAATGTATTATATAAAGCACAGCAATCCAGCTTATACATTTACGTAGTGGAAACAAGAAAATAAAAAATATATTTCTCCGGGGCGTGATGCGTTTTAATTGAGGTCCTCCATCCCTTTGCCTCCCATCTCCCCACGAAGCCTCATTCATTTACGCATCTTCTCTTTTGTCAGATCCGCCGGGCTGCATTTCCACGGAGCCCCTGGTCGTTGACTCCGGACCCACGCACATCTCGCTGTCGTGGGGCAAGCCGGTAAGTGCCAACTCCGCGCCGGTGATTGCCTACAAGGTGGAAGCCTGGGTGGTGGGCCATGAGGGCGGCGCCTACTGGCGGGAGCTCGGCCTCACGCCCATCAACTCGTTCGACGCCTTCAATCTGAAGCCCAACCTGGAGTATCATTTCCGGGTGACGCCCAAGAACCGCTATGGCTGGGGACCCACTGTCCAGACCAGCTCCGCCCTGCAGGTGGGCGGCGTCGAGTGCCTGCCCGAGTTCGTTAAGATCCTGCCGGGTCAGGCGAAGGCTCTACTGGGCTCATCCTTCACCCTGCAGTGCAACATGCGTGGAGCACCTCGGCCGCAGGTCACCTGGTTCAAGGATGGCATTCAGCTGAGCAGCAGCTCGGAACGCGTCAAGGTCCGTCAGATCGGCTCCACCTGCGCCCTTACTATCGCCACCGTTAGCGAACTGGACTCGGGTCGTTACACCTGCGAGGCTACCAACTCCAAGGGCAGGGTCTCAACCTTTGCCCGCCTTCAAGTCGTTGCCGACTCGAGGATCTACGAGGCGGACTCGCGTTTGAAGGAGATCGCCCATGGACGCAATGTGGCCGATGTGGGCGACTCACTGCCCATCTTTACCATGCGCCTGCGCGATCGTCGTGTTCAGTTCACGTACCCGGTGCGTCTCACCTGCCAGATCGTTGGCTATCCCGTTCCCGAGATCCTGTGGTACAAGGACGATCAGCTCATCCATGCCGACAGGAAGCGTCTCATCAGCTCCGAGGGACAGTTCTTCACGCTGGAAATTGCAGCCACAACGCTGGACGACAGCGGCACCTACACCTGCCTGGCCAAGAATGAGCTGGGCTCCGTGTCCTGTCACTGCACCCTGGTGGTGGACAAGGGAATAAGGGCCTACATCTCGCCGGACTTCTATGTGCCTTTGGACCCCTTCTACATATTCCGCGAGGGCTCAGAGATACGTCTCTCCACAAAAGTGGAGGCCTATCCCGCCGTGGGAGTTACCTGGCACCGCAATGGCATGCGCCTGCGTCCAAGTCGTCGCCTGACCGCCACTCTAGACTCGAATGGATACGTGGAACTAATCATTGCCGAGGCCACGTTAAGGGATGCCGGCATTTATGTCTGTGTTGCCTCCAACGTGGTCGGCAAGGTGGAAACCATCTGCCGGGTGGCCATTGAGGAGGAGGTGAACAAGATAGCAACCCCGCAGCGATCCCTGGACATACCCCTGATCAAGACTGATGACCTGCCGTGAGTGTTGATATTAGAATATGCCGATATAAGAGCACCTTATAATGTATCCCCCTTCAACCGTAGCTACTCCAAGGAGCCCCTGTTTGTGGTCAAGCCTCGTTCCAGCGAAGCCTACGAGGGTGACAACGTCATCATATTCTGCGAGGTGGTTGGCGATCCCAAGCCCGAAGTCGTTTGGCTGCGCGATTTTCTGAATGTGAGTAATGGGTGAGAGTGTGACGTCAGGCGAGAGGCAGCGCGCTCAGGCGCGCAGGCGCAGCGCTTAGTGGCTAGTCGGTGGGTCGGCCAGTTGCATTCGCGGCGCCAACAAATGTGGGTCGTATTATCGTGCTACCGCTGCCTGCTCTCGCTTCCAGTCCCCAGTCTAAGTTTATTTCATCAGGGGCACAAGTGGGCCCTCAGGAAGTCTGAATCGTTAGTTTCCGCTTTAGTTTTTCTATAAAATGTAAAATCTCCCAGTGGGCCAGACACTCTAGTGATCTTTTTTTCAAGTGGCACAGTTGCTCGCGCGGATAAAATTTTGGTTGAATTGATTCGCGAGTGAGAACAAAGTGTCCAGAGATCCCTAACGGAATCCGATACGGCAACAAAGTTGGTACAAAGGCAGGTGAAGAAAAGCCCGCAGGGGCTCGGATTACGGGCAAGTGCGTCATACGGCAGCGTTATACAAGACCACTGGGACAGATCTTACAAATCCGATTCGCTGTCAAACGCTAATTCAAGTTCAAGCCATATCAAATAACAGGCTTGTTGTGCTCGCAAAAACAATTACGCGAGCCAAAAAGGAAAAAAATATTAGCCACTACTGTCGTCGTCGTCGGTCGTGCAACGTACCAAGGAAGCGAGAGCGAGAGCAGGAGGAGGAGGTCAGGGTGGGCAACGCAGTTACCAGTTTTCCTATTCGACAGTCTCGAAACTGAATTTTGTGCTTATATGGTTACAAGCTCAACACAATAATAACAACGGAGCAGCGGACAGCAGGCAGCATCAGCCCCACAGTTGTGATTCATGCTCGCCGTCAGCCGCACTGATCCTTATAGAAGCCACTCGACGTGACCTTGAGTCCGCAGCTCACTCACATCAACTTGTCTCTCATCCGCAGCCGGAGTATTACAAGGACGCCCCCCACTTCCGCCGCATCGGAGACGGACCCGAGTACAGGCTGGAGATACCCAGCGCCAAGTTGGACTTCACCGGAACCTACTCCGTAATAGCCAGCAATTGCCATGGCGAGGCCAAGGCTGTAATCTCGCTACAAATATTCGCCAAAGGTAAGTCGAGTATTAATAAGATTTATTGGCTAGTCAGTGCGTCCGTCGTCACCCCACCTGGGGGTAGATATTCGTGAGGCGCGGGAAAACAGCATCCCGCCAGAAATCCTCGGCCATGGTGAGCAGGCTGGACACGAACTCCGGGTCCGCTTGTACCCACACGTAGTGCAGGGCTCCGTTAGTCTCGAATGTCGGACTCAGCACACAGTAGAGCGCCTTCTTCACATTGGCCATGAACATCTGGATCTGGATCTGGGCCATGTATTTCGGGGCTATTGATTCGCGGGCCTCCAGGTACTTCTCAAAGTCCTCCTCAGTCTTGGGCGATTTGATTTCGACGATGTGGTCGTCCGTGATGCCGTCCGGAGCGGCACACAGGAAGGGATAGCTCTCGTCGAGGAGCAGGCCGCACTCGAGGTACTGCTTGTTCTCCAGCTTCTCCGTCTGCTTCAGAATGAAGCGCTTGTGCTGCTTCTGTTGCACCCGATCATCGGTGTTCCGGTCGCGGCCCTTGCAGAACATCATATTGAAGATCTGCTCGTCTTCCTCGGCCGACCTGCGGTTCACAATCATGTGCATCATGGAGCAGCGGATGCGCATGTACTGCGCCTCAATCCACAGCTTGGACTTGTACTGGTTGCGGGTGACCTCGTTGAGGCTTTCGAAGATTCCCGTTTGCGCTTGCAGCTCCATGTAGTGCACAAAGCTGGGCATGTCCAGAATGTTGTGCTCGGCCGCTCGGAGCAGCACGTGGTGTATGAACAGGGGCTCGAATTCGTCGTTTATGTCCACGCATTGCCGGTACAGAGCCGAATCCCGTCCGCAGGCAGATAGTTCGTCCAGAACAGCGTCCAGAAAGGCTTGTCCCTCGCTGGCGCTCATCTCCTGCAAGCTCTGTTCGCTCTCCAACCGCACCTCGTCCTTGGGCATGATATCGCAAATACGAGTGGCTACCACAGGCTCCGGTTGCACCAGAGTCTCCAGCTCGTGGCCCCAGAACTCGACAACTGCGGAGGGATTGCGCTCGGTGCTCTTGTTAAGCAACCAAAAGGTAAAGGCCACGATGTGGGCGCAGGATCCTAAGGAGAACAGGATTTCAGTAAGGAAATAAAACTTTGGCAAAGAGTAATTCTCACCGGAGGTGGGACACAGACTGCACTGGCCTTCTGTTATAATCCGGGAACTTTCCATAACCTTCAGGCCCACATTGGCATGCGTGTCCGTGTTGGCGAAGTCAGCGGCGGGGAACACCAGTCCCTTGAGCTCGCAGACTTCGCCACGCCGCTGCATCTGGACGTAGTCCGTTAGCAGGTCACCTTTATCTGTGGCTCTGTATGGGAAGAGCAACTAAATTAATAATTTCCGCAGATTGCTACAATCTTAACTCACATTTGTTTGGACTTCTCGGCGGCGGCTGAGCAAAAGTTAAACACCATTGCGCTGTTTATAACGGGTATAGTGTGCATGTCGGCCTTCCGGAACCCCGGCTCGAGGTCCATGGGCACTATGATCATGCCCTTCATTGTTAAATGCCAAATTTTTGAAGCAAAAATTCGTTATAAAAAATTATAAAACATTCTGAAATCTAGTGATGCACAGATTATGCGATAACACTATCGATACTATCGATGGGTTCCCATCTCCACGGTATTACCGTTTGGTCGACCATTGCGCACTGCTTGCTTTATAAATAAGATAAAGCAGTTCATCGATGGCGCCAATTTAAAATCTATAAATATGCTTGCTTCACCAACATGTAGTTATTTCTTAACTTATCTTTGAACTCCGTTCTCCCCGATAGATATACTGAAAGATAGCCGCATGGACAAAGTGCACACACGACATGGGTGAGTTCAGATAATCCGGAATGCCGCCGGGGAATACTAATTAAACCAATATTTGCTACCACAGCAACATCGAGACCCTTCCCCGCTTCGTTCGCAACTTGCGAAATCTGCGCTGTTGCGATGGGGATGCGATATCGCTGGAATGCCATGTGGAGGCCGATCCGGAGCCTTTCATTATCTGGGAGAAGGACGGGCGCGTGGTTCCCGGCGACCGCGACTACGTAATGTCCTTTGACGGTACCAAGGCCACGCTGAGCATTCCGCGCGTGTATCCCGAGGACGAGGGCGAGTACACGTGCGTGGCCAAGAACTCGGTGGGCCGCAGTCTCTCCTCCGCCTGCATTATCGTCGATGTGCCCGAGGAAAAGGAGAATATGCTGAGTCGCCAGTTGACACGACCCAGTGGCCTGCTCTCCGCCCACTCCACACCACGCTCCACGCCGCGCTCGACGCCGGCGAGAAGCTTCTCGCCGCTACGTCTGTCCTCCTATCGCGCCGCCAGCAGCATCGATCTGTCTGCGGTAGCGGAGAGAAGGCGCAGCGATGCCCGCAATGCCATCACGGCGCCCAAGTTCCTTGCCATTCCCTACAATCGCGTCGTCGAGGAGGGCGACAGTGTGCGCTTCCAGTGCGCCATTGCCGGTCATCCCACGCCCTGGGCCACCTGGGACAAGGATGGTCTGATTGTCACGCCCACGCCGAGAATTGCCGTGAAAGAAATCGACGATCTTCGCATCATAGAAATCGACGAGGTGTCCTTTGACGATGCGGGTCTGTATCGGGTCACGCTTGAGAACGATTTCGGAAGGATTGAGGCCACCGCCCGCCTAGACGTGATACGCAGCTCCCGCTACTCCAAGTCTCCATCCGTGCGCAGTGTACGTGCCTCATCCTCCCGCCGCAATGCCTACCTTTACAGGCGCATCATGGGTCCATCCACAGGTGGGCTTAGAACTCGTAAAAGTGTTTATAAATTCTGAATTCTCCCTGTTTTCCCTCAGCAATTGGCGGACGCATGGCCTTGGCTAGCGGCTATCGGGGCTCCTCGGTACCCTCGGTTAGGTTTTATCACAACAACGTTGAGCTGGAAGAATCAGAGCGAGTGCACATCCTGCTGCAGGAAGAGGACTCAATGGCCCTGCTCATTGTGGACAATGTGACGCGCGACGACGAGGGAGTATATACCTGCATCATAAGCGGCGGCAACCACGATCCCCTGATCAGCTCCACCACAGTCAGTTTCTATGATAACAAGGCCGAGGAGATTCCAACAAGACGCGGCGCCGTCATCACGGAACCACTGCCCGAGATAACCAAGTCGCTGGAGGGCGAGGTGATTGATCTGTGCTGCGGCATCGATTGCAAAGAGCCTTATAGCTACGTTTGGCTGCGCAATGGGGAAGTACTGCCGGACAGCGATGAGTTCAAGTGAGTATTAGCTGCTGAGAGAAGCTATAAAAACCTATAAGAATTCATAAAGGTTCCATAACGATCACATATGAAAACAGCGAACTATTTCAGCTTATAAAATACTCCATTAAAGATCGATTAGCTTTTCTCCTCACTCTCCTCATGGCCAACTATTCATTACATTTTAATTGTCTTTTTATTTCAGTTACATTGATCATGGCAATGGACGCCTGTGCCTGCGCATCAACGATGCCTTCGACATTGACTCGGGCATATACAGCTGTCAGGTGTTTACCCACGACTCCGACTCCAACTCCGAACCCGATTGCAGCAGCAGCGGCGAGCTGTGCGTCTTGGAGCGAGATCTGACGCAGGGGGACGAGCAGCGCGTGCAGCTGCTGAAGACGCCACTGCCGGTGGTATGTGGCTTGGGCGAGGAAGCCCTGTTCTATGCCCGCGTTTTCCCCTGCGAGGCGGAAGCCGAATGGTATCTAAATGGCCAACTAATAGCCGAGGAGGATGACTCACTTAACATGACGGTGCGTATGCGTGTAATAAACCCCAGGCAGAGTCATTCCCTTGCTTGTTTTTGGCCCCAATTTCGGAGGGAAGCAAAACAGAGCTCTTCATTTTCGGCTCTTGCCTTGCCCCAGGCAGCTTGTTGTCGTTCACACTTCTGCCGGGAGAAAACAATAATAATTATTGTGTGTATATGCTCATTTGCATAAGACACATATATGAGATATATAAGAGACCCAAAAGATTGAAATACGGCGGCATGCGAGCTGCATGCCAACGATGTTGCTGCTTCTGCGACTGCCGCTGCTGCTGCTGGGCGCTCAAGTTGCTCGGCTCGCGAGGAGAAACACTCGCTTGTCGGCGCTCAAGCGGCGCACATCTCGGTCTCAGTCTCAGTAGTCTAAGTCCCAGTTCCCTTCCCGACTTCGTTCCCCCATTGAAATTCCCGCCCAGAGAGCGGGCCTTGGGGAAAATCAAAGTCTACAGGCAAAGCGAAAACCGAAAGGGCGTGACGAGTTGAAGATGTCACAGGTAGGCGAAGCAAATGGATTGCATTCGAGTATCAATATCGCTAATGGCATTCAGCCAAAGCCAAAGGCAAAGGCAAAGCCCTGTAGCTATTCCCCAGTCCCCCAGCACTGGCTGGTGCTCCAGTGAAAATGAGAGCGAGCGTGAAAGTGTCATTGTCACGATCGTTGGCTACGCTCTGCTCGTGGCATTCCATGTTCTCGCGCACCGTTCCCGCTTAATTGGTGCGTGCCATTGAGAGGGCCGTTCAGTTGTACAACAAGCTCAGTTCGCGCCGCGTCGCCCTGCTCCGGATCGATCGGTCACTCCCTCTCCGCTCCCCAGGCACTTGTGCATACAGTATACAATTGTTTACCCATGTGGACGACGGCTGGGCTAGCGTTCTAAACCCGTGATTAAGTGGTAAAAATAGCAAAGAAAATATATATTTCGAAAATCAGCTCGCGGCATTTTGATATTGAATCAATAATCGGGGAGAATCTATGTGTATACCTTTGTACAAGGAGTGTTTTCGGTTTTCCCCTCCACACCTGGAATTCAATTAGCACAAGCGTGAGCCATTAAGTTCACTTTCAAGGAGATAAATAATATTAAACTTTACTAGAAGAGGGAACTGTGTCGAAGAAAGTGATTGCGAAATATATTATAAGATGCACAATGCTGGACTTTTTACGACTCAATAAAATCATAAGTTTGAAAAGAAAGCAGTAAAAGTTTAAAGAATTATTTCTTAAGTAAAGTTATTCAGAGTCTAGTCTCAATAATCTCTCTCTCTATTCCTTCCAGTTGGAGTCGTACCCAGAGAACGGCATTCGGCTGCTGCGTATGCGAGACGTGGTCGCCTCAAGGAGCGGCGAGATCTGTCTGCAGGTGAAACATCCCCTGGCAGACTCACGGCGCATACCCGCCACCCGGACTTATACCAGCCTTCTGGTCCTGCCCGCCGTCAGGGGCAACAGCAGTGGCTCCTCCTCGCTGGCGGGCCGCAGTAGCTGCATTTTGACACGCCCCGAGGATTGCACCGCCCTCATTGGCGGACATGTCCGGCTGAGCGTGCGCTACGAGCCATTCCCGGGCACCACGGTCATCTGGTACAAGGCGGTAAGTTGCTTAACTAATCCTCGCAAGTAGGCTTATGGTAATTGGTCCGGTTTGCCCGTCAGTCAGCGTCAGAGCGAGGTGTTGTGCAATCTTGACCTAATTTGGGCAGAGCAGCCGTGCCTGGGGGATTATATGGCCATATCGGATCCATATTCTTTATCTGCCATAAGCCCACTATTCCGGCGCCCTATCTCGCTGGTCGCCTGTCTCTCGCTTTGGGCATTTCTGTGGCCCAGTGGCTCGGTGGCTCGGCGACTCGCTGACTGTGTCACGATCAGTTTGCGGTGTTGGCGAACGTTGGGTTGGTGGGCTGTCTATGGGTAGCCCGGTCTGGTCTGGCTACGTAATGGTTGCAAACCGCAAATACGAGACGAGCAGCGCCAGCGAAGGTTGTGTGGCCAGAGATCAGCTCAGCCCAGCTATTCGAACACTTGCAAAATACAGCGCCACGAACTTTGGCAATTTGTCAGGCTTTTATGCTGCTGTTATCTTGAAATAGCGCCGAACTTTATCTAAAAGTCACACCAAAAACAATGTAAATATAGTTTATTGAAGATACATTTGTCTTCTTGCTTCATTTTTTACTTGCTTATAAAATATAACAAGTTTATTTGGTAAACAGTTTCTAGGCTGTTAAAGAAATATTCCAAAATCTTTTAAAAATGTATTTCAAGTTTAAAATTTGATTTTATAGCTTACATTTGAGCATTGTTTAGATATTTTCAAATATACGTGATATATTCATGATCAGGCATCACTTATAAACATTCTTCTCCTCATTCCCACAGTGCCACCCTATTGTAGAGAGCTCCAATGTGACAATACGGACAACGGGCCAGCAGTCGACGCTCTACATCACGGACATCTCAGCGGATGACAGTGGCAAATACACCGTTGAGGTGATGAACGACTATGGCGTGGAGGCTGCTGCCGCCTCGGTGGCAGTGGAGGGACCACCAGAGCCGCCCAGCGGTCAGCCGAGTGTCTCCCTGGGCCCAGATCGCGTGGCGGTGGCCTGGTGTGGACCTCCCTACGATGGCGGCTGCATGATCACCGGCTTTATGTGAGTAATCAAAGCCAATAAATAGCTCCTCCCGTAAGTGAATTCATCTGAATACACACAGCATTGAGATGCAGGCCTGCGAGGGCGAGGACTGTGATACGGACAACTGGCAGCAGGTTACCCGAGTGGTGGACACGTTGGCCTACACCGTCAAGAATCTGCAGCCACAGATGCATTATCGTTTCCGGGTGCGAGCCGAGAATATCCATGGACGAAGTGAACCCGGTCAGGCCAGCGAACTCGTGCAGATCACCAACAGGCTTCAGAAGAGTCCTTCAGATCATTATGGCCAGGCAGTGAGCGTCCAAGCTGGCGGAGACTTTAAATCACGCTTTGAAATCATCGAGGAGCTGGGCAAGGGGCGCTTCGGCGTCGTCTACAAGGTGCAGGAGCGCGAGCAGCCGGACCAACTGCTGGCCGCCAAGGTGATCAAGTGCATAAAGTCACAAGATCGACAAAAGGTGCTCGAAGAGATCTCGATTATGCGTTCCCTGCAGCATCCCAAGCTCCTGCAGCTGGCCGCCTCGTTTGAAAGTCCCAGGGAGATTGTCATGGTGATGGAGTAGTAAGTATGCTAGGATTGTATCTAAAATAAATCATTCTAATGTCAATTTTCCCCAGCATCACTGGCGGCGAGTTATTTGAGCGTGTGGTGGCCGATGACTTCACCCTGACTGAGCTGGACTGCATCCTTTTCCTGCGACAGGTGTGCGATGGCGTGGCCTACATGCACAGCCAGAGCGTGGTGCACTTGGACCTGAAGCCGGAGAACATCATGTGCCACACGCGCACTAGCCACCAGATCAAGATCATTGACTTTGGACTGGCCCAGCGACTGGACACGAAGGCTCCCGTTCGCGTTCTCTTCGGAACGCCCGAGTTCATACCGCCGGAGATCATCAGCTACGAACCGATTGGCTTTAAGTCGGACATGTGGAGCGTGGGCGTCATCTGCTATGTGCTGTAAGTAAAGCTTTTTGGGTATTTCCAATGGGGAATCATATATCTAACTGGATTCCTATAGGCTTTCTGGCCTCTCGCCTTTCATGGGCGACACCGATGTGGAGACCTTTTCGAATATTACGAGAGCGGACTACGACTACGATGACGAGGCTTTTGACTGCGTGTAAGTTGAATAAATATTTAATATTCTCGATGGAACCTACATCTCTTTCTCTGCAGTTCCCAGGAGGCCAAGGACTTTATCTCGCAGCTATTGGTGCACCGCAAGGAGGAGCGCCTGACCGCCCAGCAGTGCCTCGAGTCCAAGTGGCTCTGCCAGCGACACGACGACAATCTCAGCAATAACAAGATCTGCACGGACAAGCTAAAGAAGTTTATTATCCGGCGAAAGTGGCAGGTTAGTCGATGCTTTTAACTCTTTGCTTTTTAAGATATTAACACAATGCTGCTCCTGCTTTCGCTTGCTCGTGCTCCTTCCCCTGTTGCTGTTGCTGCTAATCCAGAAAACTGGCAATGCTATCCGAGCTCTGGGACGCATGGCAAACTTGTCGGTGTCTCGCAGGAACTCGGCCATAGCCATGGGAGCCTTGAGTAGTCCCAGGCCCTCCATATCGGGATTGAGTATGCTGAATGCCAGTGCCCTGGGCAGTGGCCTGTCCTCCCAGATGACTTCTCTGCATGAAGAAGAGGACGACTTCAGTGTGGAGATGCCATCGGTGGAGAAGCGCACTGTCCTGAAGCTGCGGGATAAGTCGCAGTGCAGCGAACGAAGTGACTCGGGCTACAGCGAATGCTCCAACTGCAGCGGCGCCCAGGAGACTCTCCTGCTCTCTCTGGCCAAGTCCAAGCTGGAGGCCATAGCCAAGGCTGGCACCGCCGTCCACTCAGAGCAGCAGGACACAGAAAACCCGATTGCTGTCACCCTGGAGTTGCCCACCAACAGTAAGGGTGAGCCCATCATGCGCTCCGACTTCACCAACACCATTAAGATGCGGAAGAAATCGCTGGAGGATAGTGCTGCGCGGGAGAAGCCAAAGTCCAAGCCCCAGGTCAAGCCTCTGTGTGAGTCCAAGCTGAAGGTATCGCAGCTAAAGGATAGGTTCCAGGTCCCCACTGCTCCTGCTTCTGCTGCATCCGCCGCCGCTGCTGCTGCTGCTAACAAACCTCCGCTTGCCTTTGAGTCCTTCAAGATAGCCAAGGTGGCGAGCGTGGGACGCATCAGTAGAAGTAACTTTGCGCTAAAGCATCCTTAAACAGACCTTTGAAGTATGCTAGAAGTTATAATGAATCAGGATTTTAGACGTTGTTTTGTTTGCAAAAGTAAATCAATGCATTTTTAGCTTAGTTGTGATGATTTTCGTTATCCAAGGATATGTAACGTTCGGTTTCCGAAAGTATGATTTCTTTCTTGTTTTAGCTGCAATATATTCATGAATCCCTCCACAATGCTTTACACTAAAGGGAATCATTTAAAAGTTCAGTTTTTCCTCTTTCACACAAGGGAAAGAACCAAATTTTCCTTTAGACCTCGATTCATGGTGCTGCATTCCGCGAAGTCTACTTTTTAAGCTTTAATTCTTCTACTTTAGGGTCTGTTTTGGGAATTCTTTATGCAAATATTTTAGAATTCCCCCCACTCATTCTAATTATATTTAATTTCTCCCCTTAGCAGCAGAAGAGTCGGAAAAATCGAAACGAGGAACCATCAGCAGTGGATCCTCCGCTAAAGCCAAGCCAGCTCAGGTGCGTTCCATGCCCAGCTCACCGCTGCCCCAGCGATCTGCTACGCCGACGCGGCTGATGAGCCAACGTGTCCGTGAGGCGGCCGAGCGTCTTGCCCAACAGCACACGGTGGCCAGTGCCCAGCGGCAGTTCAGCAATGGAGGCAATGCTACAAGCAGCGGAAATGGGAACACGAAGACAACAGAGACGAATCGCGAGTCACGTGCGCGACGTCTCATCAACAGATTCAACAACAACAGCAGCAACAGCAACAACAACAGCAACAACAACAACAACGAAACGCACCATATCACGTCCTAGTTTATAACTTTATTACAGATATTATATAGAAGATATAGCATTGTTTAAGCAAAGACCCCAGGAGAAACTCAACTCTACGACACTCGAATATGAAGCGAATGCGAGAAGCGACTGCGACTGCGAAGCGGCTGCGGATCGGAGCGCACCCAGAATCCAGCACCCGCACCCACTCACAGTAGGATATACGCCGCCCCCCTCTCCCTCCCGTCAAGGAGGCCCTGTACTTAGGCTAGGAGGAAGCTAAGTGTTTAAATTATTGTATCGATTTATATACATATTTACCGTACTAATTAAAGTTAATGATAACGAATCTGTCCGGAGGGATCTCCTCTGCTGTGTCAGTGATCGGCGAGTGGGTGATCGCGGGGCTTGAGGCGCACCCACAGGCCGCCGGAGGCGCGCAGGGTGATCCGAAAGGTGGCCTCAAAGGTGGTCTTGCCGGGCACGGGCAGCAGGTGGAAGCTACGCAGCAGCCGCGACACTATGGTCTTGATCTCCATGATGGCGAACCGATTGCCAATGCAGTACCTCGGTCCGGCGCTGAAAGGTAGAAAGGCGTACGGATGGCGGTCCTCTGAGTTTTCAGGGGAGAATCGCTCTGGCAGGAACTTCTCTGGCTCGGGATAGATGTGCTCCAGCCTGTGGGTGGCATAGGGACAGATCAAGACGTTGCTGCCGGCGGGCAGTGTGTAGTCTCGCAGCTGCACCTCCTCGCCCAGCTTGCGGGCAATCAGCGGCACACTGGGGTACAGACGCAGCGCCTCCTTAATGCACATCTCCATGTAGCGCATCTCCCGCAAATCCGTCATCGTGGGAGCCCTGTTGCTGCCCTCAAAGATGGTCTCCAGCTCCTGGCAGCAACGCTCCTGGCAATCGGCATTCTGGGTCAACAGAAAGAGAGTGAAGGCGACGGCGGCTCCCACGGAATCCTGGCCAGCTAGCATGAAGGTGCAGGCCTCATTCACGATGTCCTCCTCTGTGAAGTCGGGATTGCTCTCGGAGATCTCGATCATGAAGTCCAGCAGGCACCTACGCTCCCCATTTCCATTGTTATTATTCTGCATCTGGCGACGCCGCTTGATCATCTGGCGAGTGAAGTCATTGAGGCGCTTCTTTTGGTTCAGCTCGTCGTTGGCCATCTTGGTCCAGTGATAGATCCCGTCCAGCAGCAGCCAGGGATGCGTGAAGCGCTTGGGCATCATAAGCTTGCCTTGCCGAAAGGGCGAGTCCTCCATGTTGACCATATCCTGGCCCCTCTTCTTGATGGGCACGCCCAGAACGGCCTCTGTTTGAATCGGTTACAGGTTAGTAGTTGACCAGGCGAAACTTATACCTCAAGAGACTTACCATTTAGGATGTCCACCACGCAGTTGTTCACGTACTTGGCTATATTAATCTCCGTGCCCATGGCGGAGGCATCTAGATTCTCATACAGCGATTGCGATGCATCCACAAAGGTGTCAATGAACTTTTCAAGCAAGCTTAGATGGAAGGCAGGCTGGATGAGTCGCCGGTGGTTGCTCCACTTGGAGCCACTGCTGGTGATCAGTCCATCGCCCAGGAAGTTGTGCATCAGCCGGTAGAAGAAGACCTTGTTCGTGTGCTTCTTGGAGGAGAGGATCACCTGCAGGTCCTCCGGCTGCAGTACGGCGAAGAAGGGAAAGAGCACGACCCAGATGCGTACTAGAGATCCGTATAGCTTGTAGGCATTGCCGCACCATTTTTGCATCACTAAAAGAGGTTTATGATTTATACTTTACTTTTAAAATATTTTCTATTAAGTCAACTATTACTTAAGATGGTCTGGAGCTTGAAGCACCCAATTTTCGAGCTCCAGAGTTCACCTTCCTGACCTTAAAATACTTATGGTATTTGAACTCACCCCCTTTGTCCGTGATCAGGTGACAGTTGCCCAGAAAGGGCACCAATGGCGGTCCCGTCAGCCGCAGCATAAGCAGCACCGACTTCAGGTACGAGTGCAAGGTGGCATAGAATGTGTAGATGCTCAAGGTGACCACCATGAGCAGCAGGATCGAGAACAGCTCCAGCTTGGTGGCGCGTTCGAACTGCGAGAGGGACAAAGAGAAACATACATATATCAGGGTCGGGTCAGTCAGGTGGATAATTGCATGCGTGCGCCAATATTGATTCAGTTATCGAGCGACGACGCACTCCATCAGCCCTCGAGTCGTCGCGTATTTGGAGTCTAATTAACCAAGATCTCGGGGAGGAGCAGGGAGCGTACTTGGCATGCTCGGCGTACTTGCCCTTGCCGCGTGTCGCAAGTGCTTTTTTTTTCGTGTTTTTCGGCAAACACACACGCTGCCATCGAAATCGTAATCGCAACGAAAGTATAAGTTATGTATCTAACTGCGGTGTGAATTGCTTGGGCCAACACGGCGTATGGGCGATGGCATCTCCTAGCATCGCGGAGCAGATACCAGATACAAGATACAGGTACGTGTGCGTCTCGGAGATCGATTAAAGCACTTGGGTTCGCCCCCGCCCCAGCCGTACGTGGTCGGGTTTTGGTGTCAGTGGTGCAACAGGTTACGCCGAGCAACAAAAGATGACAAATGATGATCACCAGGGACAGGCATTGTTGGCCGGCCAGTTCCCACCACATGCTGTGAAGTCAGAGCAGATTTCGGTTCTGGATGGGACAGCAGCCATTAGCCGCACATCCGTCAGGTTTCACGGTCAAGTGAAACCCTGCTCTGACTCAGATCTCAATGGTTAATTTATTGTTTGCAAAGAAATACATGCAGTTGGTCATAAAAATCGCTCATACGCCGATTTATCCATGGATTACAAGTGTATAAGCTCGGTCGCCCATGCAGGGACATCCCCGATCTCTCTCTGGTGATGGGTCAAGTGTCTTCAAGGATGCAGTTGTCCAGTGTGCACAAATTTAAGAACAAAAAAAAATTGTTGAAAGCGATCGAGATCCCAACCTATTCCGGCGGTGGGGTCTCATCCTCATAGCCCTCGGTCAGGGCGTTCTTGTCGGCATTGTGGAACAGGCTGCGATCGCCATCGCCCCAGGGGAATCGCTTGGTCCGTCGCCGCAGATACTCGTACTTGGTGAAGGGCTCACGTTCCTGATGCTCGTGCCCGGCGAAGGCATTGACTGCACACAGCACAATGGCTGGAATGGCCACCAGAAAGGTGACACGCCTCCAAAGGCCGGCGGTATTGCCAGAGCCAAAGCCCATCTGCCGGAAATCGAATCGGAATCGAGACATGGTTTCGATTTAGATTCAAACAATTTTTCAGGCTCGGGGGACTGACTAGAGAGGACACCAGATTCCAGAATCTAAACTGACCACGCCTACTGCTGCTGCCTCTCCGAAAAAAAATATAGTTCATAGCAATTAGAAGCTCTCAAGGAAATCGAACGAACAGAGGCCCGTGCCAAGGCTGAGGTCCAACAACCCCCGAAAATGTGTGTTTGATCTGATCAATATTTGAGCAGAAACCGAAAAAAAAACCGAAAAAACCTGTGAAGCGTCCAGAAGGCTTCCGCTCCGCTACGACGACGTCTTCTATTTCTCTTTGGGCACGGCAGCGTATCCAGGCTGCGAGGTGTGCAGAACCCGAGCGCATGTTTGCCCGCCAATTGGCACCTGGCCACTAATCAATACACATCATGATTATTTCCCACTAATTTCATAAATTATCATAATGGTCTTCTACCAAACGAGGGACTCGTTGTGGCCAGTAATTCCGGCTAAAAAGCCAACCGAGGTGAGATAATTCAGTTAAAACTTTTAACTGAATTTAGATTTATGGTAATCGGGAGTTACAGTGGACAAACTTGAACTTTTTTATGAGAATGTTCACTCTGAAGTTCACTTTTTGATGGTTTTCAATGGTTTCTTATGAAGGATTCATTATTTCCACTTCATTTTATAGTTTGTATATATCCGTTTTCGATCTCCTTCTATATCTTTTACCACTCACCACTTTTTCCACAAACATTTTGACTTAATTCACACAAAACAAGATAAGATCTTCAAGCACTTGCTATCTAGTCCTTGCCGCACTTGGACGGTGGAGTATATTTCGATACAGCTTTGAATATATATATTTCCGATTTTAGGGCTACTTATCCGCCGACAGTTGAGCTGCAAATGCGGGACCTCCGCCGGCTAAGCGTCTATTTATAACCAATTTGGGTTGATCAAGCTCGGCTTACACACGCCGAAAAAGACGCCGCCGCTCGGCGCGTACGTGAGCTGGAGCCTTCTCCTTCTCCCCCGCCGCCTCTGGATCCCCTCCATGGGGGTACTGCAGGTACCCGATATCGAGTATAGTAATTGCTAACTAGTCGGCGGCACTCGAAGTGCTAAGTAGCTAGAAGTGGATACGATGCTGGGGATGCTGCGCCTCCGCGTCAAGTGGCGTGGCAATCAATTATCCGTTTTCTGGCTATTTGGATAAACTTGCGCCTATTTGTGCACAGTGTAACGAACTTTGCTCTGGCCAGGTTCAAGAGGAGGAGGCACCAGACGGGCCCCCCTTCGATCGCTGGATTACATCAATCATTTGTATTTACAGAGTGGCCGATGCTCCGGCTCAGGCCTTTTAACGTCACCATAAATGTTGACCAAAACTTTGGGAATCATTTCCGCGAAATTACTAGTATTACTAGTAGATGTAAACAAGGGATCAGAGTTGGATCCGCTACGTGCACCTCCTCCTCCTATATGAGTCGGGAAATAAACTCAATTATAAAACCATTTAAATTCCTATCAATTGACTTTGTCTTGAATTATGGTTAACACTATCAGCCCCGATTAGACTATCGCCTCTTGTACTCGATGGCTGTGGGTGCCCCAGCACCGCCAGAGATTAACATGGAAAATAAATCTCGGCCGCGGCTTATCTGGAGACATGATGAATGGGCTTCCCGCCTGCCAGATTACACCTGGGCCGCCTAGACATCCTCGTCAGTGTTGACGAGTAAAGTTCAATGGGCAATGATATAAGGCCGGGCGGTGACTCAGCCGCCAACTTACTGAACTTACTGATAATCCCCAAATGGTTCTAGCCCGTCCAGTTGGCTTTCTTCTGGCTTTGTGGTCATTTGGGTCTTTAGAAGAGCACCGCCTTCTTCGGGCCAGGCCAGTTTATAATGGATATAAAACGTCCGCACCATAAACTTTACGATATCGTTGCTGAATTTTATGGAAAAAATCCAAATTACCTATCGGGGATCGGGGATGATCGCGAATTTCGCCACTTCGTGATAAGTGATAAGCCGCTGACTATGGCCCTATATAAGGAGTCCGGATCGGACCACCCCTTATAACTTTTCCGGACCGTGCGTGTGTGTGGAAATGTCGCTGCGCTTGGGACTGATTCTCTTGGGGCTCCTGGCCCCGTTGATCCTCGTGGAGTCCGCCTTCATCAACCCCCTCATTGTGGGTGGCGATCAGGCGGATATCGCGAACTATCCGTACCAGGTATCGGTTCGCCTGGAGACCTACATGCTGCTCCACATCTGCGGCGGCAGTATCTATGCCCCCAAGGTGGTGGTCACCGCCGCTCACTGCATCAAGGGACGCTTTGCCTCCTACATCCGGATCGTAGCTGGCCAGAACTCAATCGCTGACCTGGAGGAGGAGGGCGTGAAGGTCAGCAAGCTGATCTACCACACCGGCTACAACAAGAAGACCTTTGTGAATGACATTGGTCTGATCATCACCCGCGAAGCGTTGGAGTACTCCGCCCTGGTGCAGCCCATCGCCTTGGCCGTGGAGGCTCCTCCTTCGGGTGCCCATGCCGTGGTCAGTGGCTGGGGCAAGCGGACCGAGGAGGATGAGGCCCTGCCCGCAATGCTGCGTGCCGTCGAGCTACAGATTGTGGAGAGGAGCACCTGTGGAGCTCAGTACCTGACCAAGGACTACACCATCACGGATGAGATGCTCTGCGCCGGATTCTTGGAGGGCGGCAAAGATACCTGCAACGGAGACTCCGGCGGTCCGCTGGTAGTCGATGGAGTTCAGGTGGGCATCGTGTCCTGGGGCGTGGGCTGCGGCAGGGAGGGATTCCCCGGAGTGTACACCAGCGTCAACTCGCACATTGCCTGGGTGGAGGAGCAGGCGGCACCGTACCTCTAGGGGAATTCTTCACAAGAGAGGCGATACTTTACGGCCTGAAAGCGAACAAATTAAACGAACAAAATATGACTTACCTAGTTACTGACTAAATCAAGATTTAATAATGATTAATGCCTACTTAGGTACAAGCAACTATTTACCTTGTTTATATCGTTCTTCAAATAAAAATTAATCATGTAAAATAAATGTGAAGAATTCACCCATAAATTCGATCATTTAAGGGGATGATTATGCTGGACGTTAGCTAGTTATCTGAGAACTTAACTACCAAGTCTGGATCATTCATCAGGGTTAACAAGAAGGGAAGCTGATTTCGGAAAGCCGAAGTCTGTATACGCTGGCAAAGGGCAATTGAATAATGAAAATCGATCATTACTTGGTCAAAAAATGCATTAATTTCAATTTGGAAAGCTAGTTTTTATTAGGCTAACGAACTAGAAGATGGTTCGGATGCTGATTAAGAACATATATGATTTATAGGGTCGCAAACGACTCCTTTTCTGCGTTACAGACTTCTGACTAGACTGGTAATCCCACAAGGGTTTAATATTAATAATACGCATTTCACTGCTTCTGGGCTTGTTCTTTTTTATCTTTATTGATACACTTATAGCATAGCATATAGTATAGATTTTGGTTATCAATAGACATACACCATATACAAAGGTCCTTTGAAATTATTCCAATTTAATTGCAATAATGTCCAAGTCAATCGCCGTTCTCTGCTCACCAGATTCCAAAGAGATGCATTTTCGTGGTTGTGTTGTTGTATATCGATTACAAATTCGTTTTTTAAAAAAATTAACAGGCAAAACTAATAATACGTTGTTTTTGGGGGAATTAACCAGCGCGCTTTTGTACAAGTCATTGTCGGGGAGGGTCCCTAATGCTCCCCGCTCGCTGTGATGATGATGATGTGTCCTCTGATAGCTGCTCGTCTGCTTTGGAAGTCAGTGAGTGGTCTGCTTAGATCTTCGAGTATTTCGGTCTCTATCGCTCTCGCTTTCGCTTCTCTGGCAATTTCAGATGCATTTTTAATTGTTATCAGTATCAGTATATATATGTGTGTACGCATATATATATGTATGCTCGTTCTAAAAACTAGGTTTGTGTTAACAAAAACAAAAAAATCATAACAATACATTCATAGTTTCGCGTATGTATGAGAGTGGATGGAGTGGAGTTGGGGAAGTAAGCGGGAACTGGATTTTGGGGGTGTGTGGAAATGGAGTATGGAAAACAACGGAAGAGCGAACGGAGAGCGCATGCGGCCACATACGCGGTTATAGCCTTGTGTGTATCGTATGTATCTCGATCGGCTCTATATATATATATATATTTGTTTGTAACATTTAGAGATTAGTATGCGCGTTCCTTTTATAAAGTAGACAAATATATATATATATATATACATATATATATATATAGATATATATATACATATACGTGAGTGTGTGTGTGAGAGTGTAGTCTAATGATGGCCTCCAGTCTGCTCGCTCCCCTCGCTCCTCCGATCGCCTCAGTATACGAAACGATTGATGTTCATGCCCAGGCCGTTGCCACCGCATCCGCCGGACGGCGGCAGGTCCCGGTCGTCATCGTCGTCGTCCCCTTCGCCGTCGTAGCTGTGACGGCTAACGAATCCATTGTTGTGCCCACTGCTGGCGCCTCGCTTGTAGCGCTGCATTCGCAACTCCTCGTTGTACATGTGGTTGTCCTTCTTGACATAGTCGCGCAGTTGGCGCGGCAATTCCTCTAGCGTCAATGGCGGCGACATCGGCACCGATACCATCTGATGGCCCCCTCCAGATCCCCCGTTTATGCTCGAACTGCAGCTGGCGGAGGGCGCACCATTCGATTCGTTGGAGCGAGCACACATCTTGTAAAAGAGTATGTAGGGCGTGTTGGGCGAGGTGAGGTTGTGCATCTCCTCCGGCTGCGAGTGGGTCACCAGATTGTCGTTGAACTTGTACCAGTTCTTCGACTGATCCGCCGCGAACGTGAAGTAGTGGCCGGAGTCCATGCTGAAGCCAGAGTGCACGACTCCGGCATATAGGTCGTAGTGCACCGTGGACATCTCCTGCAGTGAGTCGGTGGCGCACATCTTAACAGTGACCTGTGGGCAAGGGAAATCTCAAATTAGCACGAAAGCCGGGCCTTGGTTTTAAGGAGAAACCTCTGCAGATACTCACACTCTCGTCGTGAAACACCTTGTGCATCAGTTTGGTGCGGTAGTGGTACTTCTGGTCGTACTTGAATTGCTTGAGCGTGAGGATGAGGTTCCTGGGCGCCTGGGTGACCCCGATGTGTCGCTCCGCATCGCAGTGCTTCTTGCAGCGCGGACAGTGGTACTGATTGTCGCCGTCTAGCTTCTCCGGCGAACAGAAGTACTCGATGAGGTCCTGCACCGAGTAGTTTGTGGCTCCGCAGTCGTCCTTGACGTCGGGGAAGGATAGCTGAAGCTCCCTGAAGCTGTCCTCATTGCGGCTCTCCCAGCCACAGCTCAGGCAACGATAGGTGGTGGACAGCTTCCCAGCGAAAGTCTTATCGATGGTGGAAGACACCTTCGGGGTCAGCCCCCCCGACTGTCCCTGCAGTGAGCTGCCGTTTGTGCCTTTGGTGGGTGTTGCGGTCGGAGTGGGCGCTGTCTTATTGCGGCTGCATCCGCTGCTGACCTCACGATCATTGCTGTTGTAGGGTATCACCCCGCTGGTCACGATGTCCTCGCTGAGCAAATCGTCGTTATCCAAACCGCTTGGCTTCGGAGCAGCCTCCGCTGAGGAGCTCTTAATCTCTTGCTCGTGCAGTAGGTCGAGCAGATGGCCTAGGAACTCGGAGCTGTCCTGCTGCAGACCCGGCATAAAGCCAGGCGGCCGGGTAGCATCTAGCACTCGTGACGGCGTCAGCTCGTAGCGCAGCGAGTGATGCATCAAGGCGATCTGTTGCTGCACCTTTAAAAGCAGCATGGAGTCGCACTCAATGAGCAGAATTTGCCGGCTGAAACTGTAAAATGTGGATGGAAGAAGCCAGGAAAGGTATATAAGTATCAAGTATAAAGACATTACGAGGAAAGTAAGAAACCTAAAGCGTATAAACATAAGTAGTTCCTGCTACTGGGGCAGCTTCCACTACTTATATTTATGTTTAGGCTATGGCCTCCGATATCAGCAAAAGGCCTTCATTTTCACTTACTCGCTTGTCATGGCCAGCGCCTGGAGCACGCTGTTCATGTAGCAGGTGTTGCCCAGGTTCACCAGCCCGACCCGCGCATTCCGCCGACCCCACGGCTGGGCACTCTCGTGCATGGCTCGCGCCAGGGCCACACAGTTCGGCGAGGGGTTATACGCCTGCAGCGTCTTCTTGACCGGCGCATAGAGCTCGTCGTGCTCGTGAAAGTGCAGCATCAGGGCGCTGGTGAGGTCCACCAGCTGCTGCAGGCAATTCCTAATCTCCAGCGCATTCTCGTCCGCAGCGTTCGACTGTATTTTTATGTAGTGCAGTACAGCGGGGATCTTTGGCAATATCTGCAATGAATCCGAGTTTTAGTGAACACCCTTAGAGGAGTAATTGGTGGAACTTACCTTGTGGAAAACCTCGGGCGTGTAATTAGTCGTCGACAGCATGTGGAAAACTATCGGGGCGGCCTTTGGCCGCAGCACCGGAATGATGAGTAGCTTGAACAGCTTCTCGATATTGTCCAGCGCAATCTCGTCGAGCAGAGCGCGCTTTCCCTGCTCCTGCAGACCGTTGAGCAGAGCCATTACCCAGAGATTCAGGTTGCTGCAGAAGGTGCAATACGTTATCCATTCGCAGAGCAGACCCACCGTTTTTTGGATGCTCGAATCGTGCACGTTCTGCTCCAGCAGCGAGTGCACCGCCTCCAGGATCTGATTCTTATCGAAGAGCTTGAATACGACGGCCACCGCACAAGAGGGCGCCTGGTCGTAGGCAGACTTGGTGATCAGTTCGTAGACAACGCGCAGGTAGAACATCTGGTGGAACTTCTCGTTGCGAGCGGCCAGATAGGCGCCCACCTTCATCACGTCCTCCTTAAAGAGCTTCATCTCCATAGCTCCCTTGGGCATCTGCATGTGCGCCAGGTCCACGATCACTCGCTCGTACATTTGGATAGTCTCCTCCGCCTGCTCCAAGCTCTGCAGGTTGTTTAGCAGCGTATTGAAGTCTCGCTTTCCCTGGCGACTAGAGCCCGAGCACTCGCCGGCGGGCGAGCCCGTTTCCATGCCTTCGGTGGCGTTGTTTCCATCAGCAATGATTTTCATTCCGTTCGAGGCACTGGGCTTGGCATTGGGGGGCAGACCGCTGCCGCTGCCTCCGGCATTTTCCGAGGCCTCGCCAGCCTCGCTGTTGTTCTGCTTGACGGCCATCTTTCGCAGCAGCCGCTTGACGTGGGCGTGGGGCGCGTGGACACTGGTGGACCAGAGGGCGGAGCGGCGCAGCCAGCTGCCGAAGGACAGGGGCTTCGGCTTGCCTAGCGCCCGGGCACTGCGGCTCTTGCGGATCCCCCTTCGCTGAGCGCTAAGTCTCAGCCGAGCGTCCTTGAACCGCTCGCCGTTACGTGTCGTTGTTACGGAGTGACTTTCAGCGTCGGCAAGTCCGTGTCCACATGCACTGCTCTAGTTTAAATACTCCCCGATCTCGGCCAGAAACCGCTGCTGCTGCTACTTCTGCTGCCGCTGTTGCTGCTGCTGCTGCTGCACCTACTTCCACTTGCCTCTAAGCGAATGTGGTGCCCTGGGAGTTTTGTGGACAATGCCACATCTATGGCTCCGTTTGCAAAGATTCCTTCTTATATCGGCCCCTATGTGGTTGCTCACACGTCTCCTGCACAACTGGTTAGCTTGGATTCAGTTGAGTCGACTTATTAACTACAATTTTGAATGTTTTTTCAACGAATTCTTTGTGATATTTTTCCGTTTTAATGTTGTGTCTACTGAGTCAGGGGAAAGCGTAATCGAGACGTTCAAGCGGAATGACAGACAAGGTGGCGCTGCACGGCACGGTCAGGGGTGAGAATGATGCAGCACTAACATGATATTTAGAACGTTTATATATAATATTGCACTGTGCGCCTAGTTGAATTGTCTTTTTTTTAAATTAGATGTGGGAATTTTCATACATATCGGCTAACAGGTAATTAGTTGCCAAGTTTCGAAAAACCCAATAACAAGAAGAAAAACAGAAATCAAAATTTAATGTGTCGTTGAGAGAACTAGACATTTATTAGAATACATTACCATATATCATCGGAACAAATTTTATTGTAACTCTTTAATTACACCTAGCAATGAAATAAAAAAAAGTACGAAATTTAAACGTGTGTAGTGACCTTGTGTCCGTTTCTGTCTGACAACGCTAACCTAGTCTGAAAATAGCCAAAAAGGCAACACTATGGCTTAAAGCGATTCGAGCCTTTAAGTATGACCATTCTGCGATTCGCGCCATTTCTGCGATTTTTAACCTTATCAGCGGAAAAGCAAGCGGTCACACTGCAAAACAAAAACAAACTTGAGTTGGAAAAACATTTTATTACTTTTTATTTTGGAACAAAATTAACTGGCTTCACACTCGACTAAAATTAAACAAAAGTGACACCATGCATCCGGGAGAAATGGAAGTGAGCGAAGTGACCGGCTACTGGACATTTCTTCTCAGCGTGAGTTGCTTGATTATTTCGTGGTACATTTCACTCCATTAACAAATATTTACATTTCAGATCGATTGGACGGATCCGTGGCTGATTGGCTTGGTGGCGGTGCATGTCCTGACCACAACAACAGCTTTGCTCAGCCGGAACAACACCAACTTCCAGATTTTCCTGTTCCTAGTACTGCGTACGTGGATTTTCCTGCACGGAATGTCTTGAGACCGGCAGTAATATAAATAATCATTTTTCTTGTTTTGTCTGTTATCTGCAGTGCTGGCGGTTTATTTCACGGAGAGTATAAACGAGTACGCGGCCAAGAACTGGAGCTCCTTCTCCAAGCAGCAATACTTTGATAGCAACGGGCTGTTCATATCGACAGTTTTCTCTATTCCCATACTCCTCAACTGTATGCTGTTGATCGTAAGTAAAGGCGATATAAACGGACTATAAAGGGTTAACGACTTGTGTCTCTGCAGGGAACTTGGCTCTACAACTCCACTCAGCTTATGGTCTCGTTGAAAACAGCTCAACTCAGAGAGCGGGCGCGTCAGGGACGACAGAACCAGGAAGATGCACCATTAGCCTCAGCGGAGCATGACAAGGCCGAGTAGAAGTTACGTTTAATTTTAAGCTGTAATCATTAGAGCTGTGAGGAATTCATCACGATCCAAAAAAAGATGTGAAGCCTGGCTTAGAGTCGTATTTGCTGCCATTTCAGAATATCTTCTTGCGAGACTTAATATACTTTAGAGAACACCTTATGACCCGCTTATGTCGTTGCTTGGGCAGTTTGGCGATGAATTTAAACAAATAAATAAAAATGTAAACTAAAAAAATGAATTTTTTAATATTTGATTATTTACAGTTATGAAACATGAAATTTATGGAAATATAAAGTTTGTTTAGAAAAAAACAACTGGAAGCACGTATCAGTGTGACCCTTTCCATGACTTTGATCCTATATTTATATTTCTTAAAAAAACACTCATAGTAGAAATAATATTTAATCATAAATCGTTCACAAATCCATTTTTTCTAGATTTTAAAATAAGCTATAAGCTTTTGTAAGCTTTTCCCATTTTAGACACGCCAAATCTAGCCAGAAATAAGCTAAGTTGGCAGTACTAGTCTGCGTTGTTGTTTTTTTTCCAACCCGGTCGGATGTCAAAGTGTCGCGCAGCAATGGATTCTCATTCTCGGTAAACAAAATCGGTGATAAGATATAACTTCGCTCGAAATTAATGAGAGTCGCGCGAAAGTTTTTGCAAGCGGTTAAAATTTAGAGCGCGCGGATTAAACCTCGGCTTACGCGGGTGAGTGAGCGTGTGTGTCGGTGTTGGTGCCTGTGTGTATGCGTGTTGGCCGAAAAAAAAGAAGTTTTTCCCGTTACCATATTTTGTACCAAAGGGCCAAAGGGCGCAGCATCTTCGCTCTGTCCCGCTCTCGCTCGCAGCCAGGCAGCGGGAATTTTGCAACTCCAGTTATTGTGTAAACAGCAGGTGAAAATAAAACACACACACACACACGCAGTTGAAAGGTGCAAGGAGTGAAAAGAAAGAGGCTAGAAGAAGAACGAACCCAAGCAGCAGCAGCAACTCCGCGCAGCCAAAAAGGAAAACGAAATAGTGACGCATAGAGGTTGCTAATTACGAGAGGTAAACAACCAATGTCAGCGCGAATCGCATCCAAATTCCACAACAGCCATAACAATAGCCGTAAAAGCCATGTTTTCGAATTTGTCACTCCCATTATTCGCCCTCCTCCGATGCGTAGTTGTAGATTTTCACGATATCGCCGCCCAGCAGAAATGAGTGACGTGTGTTGGCGCGACGCAGCGCAAAATGTTCATTCATAAAAAGCGTCTGGGGTCCGTTCCCCGCTGCGTTTTTCGTCCCCCCCCCCCCCCCCCCCCCTAAATGCACGACTCTGTTTGTTGTTGTTTTTGCTGCTGGAATTTAGTTTACAAATATTTTTGTTGCCAGATTTGAAGTTTATGTTGCAGTTTTTGTTGTCTTTGCGGTACGTGAAATGCAAATAAAATAATTGTGTCGAGCGAAACATAATTTCTTATGGGGTCACGTCACGCCACGCCCCTATTTTGCATAATGCTAGGAAATGAAACACCATTTAAGGGTTAATTAGAGAGAAAATATTTTCAAGTGAAAGTTTCAGGTAAATTTAAAGAGTCAGTCTTTAAAATTCTTTATAAATCGAATATTTTAGCCTTTAGTCTCTGCAAATTCTAATCTAATTGCAGAAATTAAAATAAATTCTACATTTAAAATATTTATAATACTTAAAAATACATACAAATTGCATTAACTTTTAAATACTTGCGCCGCATTTCGTCATTCCCTGCTGTTCACAACAATTCTAAGTTAGAACATAGAATATGTTCTTCCTATATTAATCAAGATCCTATCAGGTTCCGGCCTTTCCGTATTAATTAAGAGTATATCAGATATATTTTGTAATAGTTCCCTTCCCAGACATTATCTAATATGTTGCCGCATTCCATATTCCATGAGCTTAGACCGAGTTCTATACTAAGTGTGCGTTGTACTCATTAAGATTAGATCAGATACCGAAAGCTGCCATATGGCGGGGCGCGTTGGAATGATTAATTCAGCAAATAATTGGATTCCCAAGCTAATGAAAAGTCACACACACACATATACACACTCGTCAGTCAGTCGTTGATCCATAGGTCATCGATTTGAGTTTTATCGCTTATCGTTTTTGGCCTTTTCCGCACCTCAAGAGGAGACGGGGGGGGAAAACAATAATACGGAATTTATGGTCGACATGTCGCCAAAATGCCAAAGTCAAGCAAAATAACTATATACAAATAATAAAAAGAAAACAATCAAAATAACTCGGTGACATCATTTTGACTAATCGCCAATTTTAGCATTTGAAAAACGGCGGCTGCTGCTGCTGCTGCTGCTGCTCACCCCACAGAGTCCACTAGGTGGGAGCGCGGGCACTGGGCACAGAGGGGGCGTGCGGGGGCGGGCAGAGGGAGAGCGGGAGCGAGGCAGCAGGTGCTTCTGAGCCGAAGTCCAAGCAGAGGCCGAAGCTCGAGCCCGAAGCCATTCAGTCATTCGGCATTCCAACACCTACGGCCAATAAATAGATCGTCGCGGTATATCGTTTCGATATAACATATCTGCCTAACCATATACATAGTTTCACTTTCGCGCAGATCGTTTTATTGGCCGCTATCAGCCGGCAATCGCAATCCGTCGAGTGAGTGCCAGCCAGCATTGCTTTTATCGCAGCGCAATAAATCACACGCAAATCGGGCGAGATGTATCTCAGAAAAAGTGTGCTAACAATTTGCCAGATTTGCCAGATTTTAGTTGCATTAATTGCGGGCTGAGTTTTAAGCGTTACGATCTCTTAAATTAACTATTTAATAAATCAGATAACCAGTGGGGAGACAGGCTAAAAGGGATAGTCAGATACTATGGCTAGTTACTGTGACTAATTGCTTGAGAAATTAAACTCTAGATGAGATTTTTAAGCTATTTATTGACAGGTTTACCAAGTTTTACTCATTTTCCAAATGAATGCATAGCAAGCATCAAAAAAGGACATCTTCAAACGCATCCTCTTGCCATATTTATTGATAATTTCCCTCGAGCTCCAATCAGATTCAATTACCTCGAAACATATTGAGGCTCATTAAGAGGGGGAACAACATTCCAGTCTCGGGGCCCCGATCTAGTTCATAGATACAAAGACGCATCCGCTAGTTATTTCGGTTAATTTTGATGTGTGCTAAGAGGCGACGCCACCGAGTGGAGAGCATTGGGAAGCACTGCTCCAGATCCCCAGATATTATTTCCGAGACTCAGGGCGGCACACGTTGGCTGCATCTCCTCCGCCGCCGCCGCCGCTGGGTGGGTGGAAAATGTTGTGAAAAGCTAAATGAGGCGTGACATGAAAAAACGCCAAGCGACAAAACACACACACAGAGCAACAACATGCCACTGATGATACGGGGGCAACGAAAACAAACAAAGTTGAGTGCGGCCACCCACAACATGGCAGCAGCAACAATGGCACTAGAGAGACCGCGCTGAAAAGGAGAGCAAGAACTTGGGGCCACATAAATACCAACCATGGAGTAATTTTGGCCTACAAAAAACATTGCTCCGGTTATCTCCCAGAAACAAAGGGAAAATTGAAAAGGAAAAACGCTAGGAAAAATGTCAACTGCACTTGGAAAATAATACAGGAATTGGTCATTAAAAAGAATAGAAAATAAAGAAGGTATTTTGAGATGGAATTTATCTACTAATTAGATGTATAAACTTTCGTTATTTGTTGGGAAGAGCTTACTTTAAAATTGAAAAGGAACAAGAAAGGAAGCTAACTTCGGCACGCCGAAATTGGTATACCCTTGCAGATTCCAATTTTATAAATTATAATCTATCCCAATATAATATAATATGAACTACTTTCATATACATACAATTTTTACAGTTTTACATTTTTTTACATTTTTTCACATTTTTACATGTAAAGTAGAATTTAATTTTTCTCCATGTTTACCGATCGTTTGTATGACAGCTATATGATATTGTCGTCCGATTCTTATGAAATTTACAACAAAATTCTGGAAAAATATGAAATACTTGAATCTCAAAGTAGAAGAAATTATGTTGAAAACTGACAAAATTATAATTTTTTTCTAAAAATTTCCCGACCGTTCCTATGGCAGCTATATGATATAGTAGTCCGATTTTTATAAAATTTTATTTTAAAATCTGGAATAATATATAAACCTTATAACCGAGAGTTGGTCAAGATATGTTAAAAAACAGTGAAATTAAAATTTTTTTTCTAAAAATCCACGGATCGTTTGTATGGCAGCTATATGATATAGTCGTCCGATCTGGCCCGTTCCGACTTATGTCCGAGTGAGAGTATATAGAAGACTACCTGCAAAGTTTCATTCAGATAGCTTCAAAACTGAGGGACTAGTTTGCGTAGAAACGGACGGACAGACGGACAGACGGACAGACAGACAGACAGACAGACAGACAGACAGACAGACGGACAGACGGACATGGCTAGATCGACTCGGCTGTTGATGCTGATCAAGAATATATATACTTTATAGGGTCGG
>VNJR01010685.1:0-26977 GCA_008042585.1 Drosophila punjabiensis
TCCCCACTCACGTGTAATCATATGCATATTAAGTGTACTTGTTTGTGATAATAAGTTAAACCCAAGTTGAACAACTTACTATAGTCGAGTTAGACCGAATCAAATTCGAAATTCGTATACGGGAAATCCTCTAAATATCTAAAATGTTGTCGTAGTCTTGTAGTTTCTAATATCGCCCTTTCCTTTTACTCATAAGTAGCGAATTTTACATGTTACCGATCAACAACAAACAAAAAACAAAAAAAAACACTCGATGTAAATATCTATTTACGCCCAAACGATCTGTTCCTTGTGCTTTGAATATTCAGTTTCTCCAAACACTCAGACAATTAGCTTAAAGTAGGATATTATTACTTAGGGCTAAGCGTAGAAAATTTGAGCAAATTTCTTATATGTAAAGTATTAGACGAACATGAATATTTATTTTAACAAAATTGACGAATAAAGAAATCTATACAAATAAAGCATATTCCAAAATGATGCATTGCCTTGCTTTACTTGAGGGGATCTTTTTATAATAACGGTTTTTAGGCTAAGAAAATAAGAAAACTTAAGTCTATAGACACGAATAAAACCATTTAAATTTTTAGTTTGGCGCAAATTTATGCAAGTGAATTGATCAATCTGGCAACGCCATGGCTGGTAAGTGTGACCAATTGACATCTCAACAACATATGATTTTATGCAGTGTTGGCAATTTATCTACTTTCCCACCATACGTGGAGTTTGTCAACTACCAAATTATACCATTTTTCCATGCTTAATTTGCATAATTTAAGCTTTAATTACTATTTAAAATCCCAAATTATCCGGGTTTAGTTTTACTGCTTTATATTTTTTTTGTACCACTCAATTTCACCACACAATTTTCACAATTTTTTGGCTTATATTATTTCAAATTCTAACTTAGCTATTTTATGTCCCACTTGGCATTACTGTTTTTGAGTCGGGCGAAGTTCTCCGCTGTTTATCCGTTAATTCTTACTTATCACTTTATCATCGCGAACAATAATTGTGTTTCTATATTAAAATAGTGTCCTTGGCAGCAGGGAAGCGGGTAAAGGCTCTTGAACAGTCCCAGCCTGCCAGCAGAGAGAGAGCGTTGCATAATTTTGCATAGCCAATGTGTTGGATGAGTTGCAACTTTCCACGGTCCACAAGAGTCCCATCCGCGGATATAAACACCGGATATTTTGGTGCCGTGCTATTAAAGTTATCCACTAAATATAATTAACACATCACCGACCGAGTGCACACCGCGTACCGGGTGGAAAAGTGGTTTCCCCCTCGGTGCGAACTGATAATTTCGGTGATTAGTTGCGAAATAGCCGCCCCCATATAACAAAGCAATTGTTATCCGGGCTGTTCCAGTCACAGCTCCACTTTATCGGGCACGTTTACATCGGAGCTATCAGAGCTTATCGGACACCACAATGCGCTACTGCCCGCCCAACGTGACCCTCAGTGAGGTGTGGACGCAGCATGGCATTTCGCACTGCTTCATGGACACCGTGGGCCCGGCCGTTTACGGCGGGTTCCTCCTGCTCTTCGGCTGCATCCAGCTGCTGATGTACCGGAAATATGCCACTCGGATCACAGACCCCACGCAGATCTCCAGGTCGCGCCTGTACGCGCTACAGCTCTTTCTACTGCTGCTGCTCCCGGTACTAGCCTTGATGCGGTTCCTCCTCAATGCGCGCATCTATGCAGACAGCACGGTGTACGGATACATGGTGAGTGTAGATAAAAATCAATAAATAGGCACTTTTTAACTAACTTCCCTTACAGATATTCTCCACCTGCGTTGTGTGCTTCTGCTACCCGTTCAGCATTTGCCTGATATTTAAAGAGCGCTTCTACCAGCTGCCCTCGACGCCCACACGGGGACATGGGCTCATCCTGCTCCTCTTCTGGACGCTGGCCTTCATCAACGAGTCGCTGGCGTTCATTAATTTGCGACACGAGGACTGGTGGTTCCATCTAAAAACGTAAGTTCTGAAAAGGCAGCATTTATGTGGATGTGTAACTAAAGTTTATCTTTGTTTCCTACAGCAACAAGGATCAGATTGAAATGGGCCTCTTTGTTACGCGCTTCTTCTGCTCGCTGCTGATCTTTGTCTTGGGTCTGAAGGCTCCTGGCATCATGGCGCCGTACAACCCACACCAACGGCTCGACAACGACACATCGGGTGAATCGCAAGGAAACGTTCCAACGGGATCGGCTTTCAGGAACGGTTGGCGCAAGCTGCGCACTCTCTTCCCCTACCTGTGGCCCAAGAAGGATCTGGCTCTGCAAGTGGCCGTCATCATCTGTATTATACTGCTGATTGCCGGTCGCGTCATAAAGCTGTTTTTGCCGATTTATCGCAAGAAGTTGGGTAGGTCAGGTTTTGTGCGGGAGCATATTACGTTGAATCGTGCAATGCTAATCTCTTTCGTTTATAGTGGACAGTCTGACCATTGAGCCGATCATCTTCCGCTGGGACTTTGTGCTGATTTATGTGGCTCTGTCCTTCCTGCAGGGTGGCGGCACTGGGGGCATGGGATTGTTCAATAACCTGCGCACTTTCCTATGGATTCGAGTGCAGCAGTACACGACCCGTGAGATTGAGATCGAGCTATTCCAGCATCTGCATCAACTCTCGCTGAGATGGCACTTGCAGCGGAAAACGGGCGAGGTGCTGCGTGTCATGGATCGTGGCACGGACTCGATCAACAACCTGCTCAACTACATTGTCTTCTCCATTACGCCCACCATTCTGGATCTGGTTGTAGCCGTTGCCTTCTTTATTTACGCCTTTAATTGGTGGTTCGGACTCATCGTCTTCCTCACCATGTTCCTGTATATAGGTAAGGATTTCTCACTGTCCGATGGGTTTAAGCATTTATTACGATTCTGGTTCCGCTTTGCAGCCTCAACCATAGCCATTACTGAGTGGCGTACCAAATACCAGAGGAGAATGAATCTGGCGGACAACGAGCAGCGTGCTCGCAGCGTGGACTCTCTGCTGAACTTTGAAACTGTCAAATACTACGGAGCAGAGCGCTACGAGGTGGACTGCTACAGGGAGGCCATCCTCAAGTACCAGAAGGAAGAGTTCTTGTCCATGCTGACCCTGAACATGCTAAACACCGCCCAGAATATAATCCTGTGCCTGGGCCTGCTAGCCGGATCGCTGCTCTGCGTTTATCTGGTGGTTCACCATCAAACGCTGACCGTCGGTGACTTCGTTCTCTTTTCCACGTACCTCATGGAGCTGTACATGCCGCTGAACTGGTTCGGCACCTACTACCGGGCCATCCAGAAGAACTTTGTGGACATGGAGAACATGTTCGATCTGCTGCGCGAGGAGGAGGAGATCGTGGATGCCCCGGGCTGCTCACCCCTTCTTACCGCCGGCGGTGGCATCGAGTTCTCCAACGTAACCTTTGGCTATTCGCCGGAAAAGGTGGTGCTGCGCAACGTAAACTTTTCTGTGCCCGCCGGCAAGACGGTGGCGATTGTGGGGCCCTCGGGAGCGGGTAAGAGTACGATCATGCGGCTACTCTTCCGCTTCTACGATGTCCAGACGGGAGCCATTCTGATAGATGGCCAGAATATCAAGTTGGTGCAGCAGCAGAGTCTGCGAAAGGCCATTGGAGTGGTGCCTCAGGACACGGTTCTGTTCAACAATACCATTTTCTACAACATCGAATACGCGAAGTTGGGTGCCTCCGCCGACGCCGTTTACGAGGCTGCTCGCGCCGCCGACATTCACGAGAGGATCCTTGGTTTCCCGGACAGCTACGAAACGAAGGTTGGCGAGCGGGGCCTCCGTCTCAGTGGAGGCGAAAAGCAGCGTGTGGCTATTGCCAGAACCCTTCTGAAGGCGCCCATCATTGTGTTGCTGGATGAAGCCACCTCGGCCCTGGATACTCACACAGAGCGCAATATTCAGGCTGCCTTAGCCAGAGTCTGCTCCAATCGCACCACCATTATTGTGGCCCATCGACTCTCAACTATCATTCATGCTGACGAGATCCTTGTGCTAAAGGAGGGAAGCATTGTGGAACGTGGTCGGCACGAAGAGCTGGTCCTTCGCGAGGACGGCATCTATGCGGATATGTGGCAGCAACAACTAAAGAATCTAGACGCGGAGCAGAGCGGCTCCGACAATGGAGACGCCAGTGCAGAATCGGGCACGGAGAAAAGCAAGGCTGGAGGAGGAGCCAGACCAAGTGGGGCTGGGCCAAGTGGTGCTGGAACGGGTGGTGCCCTCTTTAGAGCAGGACACGCTCATGGGGGAGCGCGCTAAAGCTAAAGAGAAACACAAAATACTTTCTGTTATTCCTGTCTCCATGTGATTTGTGGTAAATTGTTTTGTTACGTATAAGACGTTCGTGCAAGTCAAAGTTCGTCAATAAGTAATCGTATACGCTACTCTTATACAAATAAATAACATAGATTTTTATAGACAATCTTTGGGAGCTTTTGGATGCGTTTTTAATCATTTCGGTGTCACAACATTGTCTATTTTTAGCTGCTGCTGTTCTGAAATATTCTTTATCGGCTTACGGTTGGCTTACACCATAAGCATTTGGAAGATAATTACTTGCTGGGAAAGAATTTTTATATATTAGGACCAGGAAACATATTCACTTATATATCTGCTTTATAAAGATTATAGTATAAGGACTCTTTGGGCTCAAAATCAAATCTATTTTGTAGGACGTCTCTTAAGAGCAGGTTCCTCGGGTTGTAAGAGAGAGTCAAGCCGCTCTTCGGAGCAATGATGCTTATCAGCAGAACCTCCAGCAAGGCCAGCACTCCGGCTGTTAAATCCGATCGCTGGCAGCCTCAGTCCGAGTTTGGATCGCGAACGGAGCAGACGTCGAGTTGTGTTTTGGGAACTAGAGACGCGCTGGCGATAAAGGAGGAAAAGCGGCGGCCTCTTTAAAACATATCTGATAATACATAGACGCGCTTACGTGCATATATATATATATATTACATTAGTGGCTGTGTGCACGGAGTGGAAATTGTCGGGGAAAACTGTGAGAAAACCCGCGAGTGTCGCGACCTCGGAAGGAAGCTGTGCAGGCGGCCATGAGGCGATTCAAGTGTTCCGTGTTCTTGTGTACGTGAGAAGAGAGAGAGCCAGAGTAACCTAGTTGATAATCCCAACTATATCAGAAATTAATTCAGGAACATGACGTAATGATTCATTGACGAACGCGCATCAAAAAAGAAGCCGAGGAGCAACATTGATTAAAGCGTTTTGCGATCATATTCATATATTGTACATATACCCTATATACACACATGCACATCGAGTATATATTGTACAAATATATATAAAAACGAAATTCAATTGATAATTGAAGAGTTTATTGCCCATCCGCGCCAGAATGCGACATAGCGCGGCAGGCCGCTGCTGCGGCGGAAGGGAGGAGCATCCATCGAATTGAACTTCAATTTCTCATCTACCTCTATCTATCTATATATCTGGCAGATCTCTTCCTGATCTTGGACACCGGTGGCCATGCCTTCAGCATTATCGGCCTCAACAAGCAGATGCTCTACGATTATGAGGGCAATGTCCTGGTGGGCGCGAAGCCCCAGGACGAGGGCCATCCCTCGCCACCCACCTCCGGCTGGATAGTGCGCGGCAAGCTCACGCTCCAGCGGCAGAGCGAGCTGGTTCTGGCAGCTGCGGTGAGTTTCTTGATTTTTTTTTGGTTGAGATCAGCTTCTGTTCCTTGAGTTATTAGGAAGCGTATAAGAAATGTTTCTGCTGATCTCCAACGACCCGGTTGGTGATTATTATAATTCCACTTGGAATAAAAATATTTTTGTTTATACAAAAATAAAAATACTGCCATGTGATCACTTTTCTACAATTATTTATACATGGAGGCATCGGTGTGAACATATAAGACACACACTCATATGTAAATCAATTGAAAATCAGTGGAAAATCGAATCAATTTATTGATTTCATTATCAATTTGTACGATTCAATCAGCGCATTCTGGAGCCCGTTCCGCAGCCCCTTCCTCCCAGTGACTCGTCTCGGGCTCCGCAGAAGAAGAATTCGCAGATGAATTAAAGACAATTTAACCTTTCACAGAGAGAGTCAGGAGGAGGAGCGCAGCCGCGCTCACAATGAACTGAACTCGGCTGTGAACTTCTTCCATTGAGCCCCCACAGATAATGCCAATACACACAGCCGCATCATGGTATATCCCCTTCCCTCCTTTGAGTGCGGCGGCCTCTGTGTGTGGGTAATCGGCTCTGATTGTTTTGACTGAGCAGCGCGACTCTAGGAGTAGCCCTCGCTTATCAGGCATCTCCGGGACCTGGCGGAGATGGCGGCATGTGTGCGCCGATCGCCGATCTGACTAATTTCTGTTTGCCAGATAAACGAGACTTATCAGCCGGCTCTGTTGGGCTCGACCCTCTCTCCAGTCGATCGCAGATTACAGCATCGCGGGCTTTCCCGGCTAATCGAGGCATTCGCTCTCTTTTCCAGCTGGTCATCGACGATGTAACGCTGAACAACACCGGCGAGAAGTTCCTGCAAAACAAGGAGATGTACCCGCCCTACAAGCCCTTCAAAATAGTCCTCACGCCGGAGGGCGCCATCTCGCATGTGGTCTTCAAGGAGGCGGATCCCATATGGAGCATGAACTTCAAGCGGGCCATTGCCTCGGTGCTGCAGTTCCAGATGAAGTCCAGCGGGGCATTTGTCGTGGATGAGGTAAGCATAAGGATTTTGACCTCCTCTCTATACATATATTTTTAAATTTTTTTTGAATTTAAAGAAATAAAATACAAATTCTTTTCATGCTGTAACTTTTTTTTTCCAAAAATAGCTTGGTATTCATGGCACCTGTCGCACTGAGTATTTTGTGTCCAACAAGACCAGCTACATCTCCATCCGCAAGACGCCGGAGTTAAAGACCTGCAGGCCCTACTCGGAGGCAGTGCACACCAGTCGGAGCAACGTGCCGCCGAATACATGCGAGTATGACCACCAGAAGAGCGTGATCATCGGGAACGAGGCCGTCTACGGAATGCTGCCTCACAACGAGACGGGCTACTTTCTAAGCACGGCCCATGCCAAGGGCACCACCCTGATCCACACCTTCGAGTCCACGGGGGAGGCACAGTTCATCAACTCGGAGCTGCTGCTCAACTTCCAGAGCGAGTCGCCTATAGACAATCCCATCGATATTGAAACCTCAATGGGGCCAGAGCCCTCCAATCTGGAATTACAGCCGCTGGATCCGAACGATCCGACCGGTGGAAGGAATCCCCAGCAGCAGAAAACGCTGGTTGCCCAGGCGGGCTCTCTGCTGGACATCTTGGCGGAGGGTCTCGAGAGCACGGAATTTAAGTTCTCGGAACCGTACGATTCCACACTCTCGGACGTTATTAAGCTACTCAGCGAGATGGACTTCAGTTCGCTTGCAAAGCTCTACCGCGAGGTGGACATTGGAACATCTTACCGCCAGGAGACAATCCGGAATATCTTTCATGAAATTATTCCACGCATCGGAACCAAGGCCTCGGTCTTTCTCACGCACCACCTGGTGGTGAACAAGATGACCAAGCCGCAGATTGCGGTGCAGCTGCTTATACCAATGCCCTTCCACATCTTCGAACTGTCCGCGGAGCTGGTGCACAAGTGTGAGGACTTCCTCAAGATTGGGCCGGATCGCTCAGATGTGCGACAAGCTGCCATCCTCAGCTATGCCACCCTCATCCACAACGTGTACGTGGCCAGGGGCATTGACAAGGAAGAGTTTGAGGAGTATGTCCAGAAGTATTTCAATGCCTACCTCAGTAAGTGGAAGAATCTATTAGGAATATACTGACCAATTAATAAAAATATTTTACAGGCAATCGAGACTTTGATCAGAAGATGCTGTACCTGCAGGGTCTGAACAACCTTCAGTTGGGGAGCGTGGCCGACTACCTAGAGCCCATCGTCCAGGATCCCAACGAGCACGAGGACCTCAAGTTCCAGGCTGCCTGGACGACATTGGCACTGGCCGATAGTCGAGCAGAGCGCATCTACGAGATTTACTGGCCCATCTTTGAGTCGCGTAATGCGAGCCTGGAGCTCAGAGTGGCGGCAGTTACCCTTCTGCTAATCTCGAATCCGACTGCTGCTCGTCTGATCAGCATCCATCGCATCATCCAGAGCGAGACGGATCCGCACATGATCAACTACTACCGAACGACGGTGACCAGCATATCGGAGACGACCTATCCCTGCTACCAAAAGCTGCAAGTTATCCTCCCTTCCACTTACCCAAAGTACTTTCAAGACTGACATTGATTCTACCAGACGCCGCCTACTGTCCTACATGCACCGCCATCTGCCCAAGAAGCCGGAGCCACGCTATTGGGTCACCGGCAACTACATCTTTGACTACCGCGACTCAAAGTTCGGAATCGGAGCGATGCTGCAGGTCTTCCTCGTGGGCGATCCCAAGTCGGACATGCCCGTGGTGGCCTTCTTCAAGTTTGACACCGAGGCACTGGGCAAGTTCACCGGTCAACTAGCGGTGGGTGAATCTCCTGGGATAGAAACTAAGTTAAGTAATAATCCTAATGACAACCCTCTTCCAGCTGTACATCAAGGCGCGTGGTCTGCCTGACACTATCCTTAGTAAGATGCAATCTAGGAATGGCACCGAACCGTACACCTTTAAGAGCATCAAGACCCTGCTGGCCATGTTGCAGGCACCGATAGTCAACTCCAAGGACCTGCATCTGGAGTTCATCCTGCAGATGGAGGGGAAGACGGTGCTCTCGTACTACCTCAACCAGCGCATGTTCCGCCAACTGACCTACGACAACAGTAAGTGTACTGACCCGGGATCTCGGCTCCTAATTGGATAATCACTTGGGTTCACCCTCAGTTCTGGAGCGGATGCAGCAAATTATACGGACGGACAGCCACATCAATATGCAGACGGTGCGCTGGCCGTTCATGAATCGCTACTCAGTACCCACTGTGCTGGGCACCTCCTCCGACGTCCTGCTGCAGACCACAGTGCTAACCTCGCTGCGCGGCAATATAACCGAGCAGCGCACTCCGCCGATATCGAAGCACACATTGGAGATTGACGCCCGATACTCCTCGTACGCCTCGGTTCGCAGTCGCAGCTATAATCCTTTCCTAAACCTGGACCACGAGATCAACAGGGAGCAGGGCTTCCTTATCTACATCCCCTTTAGCAGCGAGCTGAACCTCAACGAGAGCGGCAGTAAGTGCAGGCGCTACTCCTTCTCGCGGCCACAGAATCTGACCAGCGGCCTGTCCTTTAAATCGCGAGCTGTAACCAAGACCAGGGGTCTAATAACCAAGACAGCGGCGGCGCCCTTCGAGGAGATCATGCTGCCCGAGAGTCGAAACGATGTGGTGAGTATTCAAGAGGAAGATAAACCGAATTAAAGCTTAATTCCTTTGCTCATTATCCCATTTTAGGTTCAGCTTTTCAACTACTCAATGCCCGACTTTGGGGTTCAGATGGGCATCCACACCAATCTCAACGAACTAATCAAGTACAGAGGGATGCTACTCAAGTCCGAGTTCACAGAAAAGTACATGTTTTGCATCTATAAAATACCCATTTCTTTAATTGATTCGATTTACTTGCAGTGGCTTCTCTGGCAACATGGTGGTCAGTATCCTAATGTACGTATTTGGCTTCACCCAGCTGAGCTCCATCCACCTGGGACATGATCGGAACTTTACGATGCTTTTGTACAATGAAAAGGCCACCAGAGTAAGAGCCACATTGGGATTCACTGTACAAAAGCGATTAATGAATATTAATCCCTTTCAGATTGAGGGCAACTTCTGTACGGAGGATGTATTAAAGACGTCTGAGCTCAAGGGCAAGCTGATTGGCCTAACCCTGGAGCACACGGATAACCTGCTGGAGACGCCTGAGGAGTCGGCACATGTGAATGCTCTCCATAGGTGGAACATCACCCTGGACGTCCAGGGCTCAACGAAATCCAACTGGTTTAAGGTGATTGGCCAAATACAACGCAACTCCAAGGACGACGAGGAAGACTGGAAGGTGAGTACAATTCATTCGTTGGACTACGTGACAAATTTATTTAACCAAAGATGAGATGCTCCTCCTGTCGATTCTGTCTGTGTTTGTAAATTGAGTTGTGGTGGTGGATCGGTATATTTTTGGGCTGTGAAGTTATCGGGGGTCTAACCCTCCTGTCCGGCTATTTCAAGTTCCTCCTCTGCATTGATCAGGGCGACAACGCCATCCTGGAGCGTCTTGACCAATTCGAACTCTGTAAAACCGAGTCGCCGCTTGTTCGATACATCCAACACTCCATCTTCGTTGGCTAGTTCACCATCATGTCCGCTTATGTGCAGCTGCAGCTCATCGGCGAGTGCGAGGAGGCGGTCGGTGTCCTTGCACAACAGCGGCAAGCGGATGAAAACTGAAGCGCGCAGCGTGGTGCCCACATTCGTGGGACAGGCCGTTAGGTTGCCGTAACGCGGGTGACGCACAAAGGTCAGGCTTTTCTCAAGCTCTTGGAGACCGTTGACCAGACGATTGTAGACGTCCCCAAAGTCACCGCATGGCGCCATGGACATGATGCGCACATGGTCCTCACGGTTTACCCAAATGATGAAGGTCTCGGCAGGATTATGATAAACACCGCGACCAGTCGGCCAGAAACGATAGCATCCTGCGGTGGTCAGCTTCTCATCGCCACGCTGGAAGAGTATATGTCGCTTGACCATCTCCGCCTGTGTCTCGGCATCAATGTCCCCTATTGTCAAGTAGGAACCGATCAGTTCACCGTCCATTGTTTCAGTAGCCGCGCGCACTTTGTCCTCCACCTCGATGAACTGTTTCTCCGTGAGTTTCGGGAAGAAGGGGAAGCCTTCGATGTTGCGCGCCAGACGAATGCGCGCGGACAAGATGTACTTGCGCTCCGGATCCAAGTTCTCAATCTCATCCACGTTGCCAAAGTCCGCATCCTTCTGCAGGACATCGTTATCGTTGTCCAACTGGCCGTGGTAGTCCTTGATGATGGGGTCAAAGATTTTGTTAAACACATCGTAGCTCTCTGCATCCGCCGCGTATAAGCCCACGGGGGCTTCATGGTGCTCAAAGCCAGTCACGGCGCAATCGTATAGATAGGCATCCACAGGCGCCGAGGTGGTGACCAGCATGTACTCCTCCAGAAGCTCAGGTGTGAGGTATTTGCGCAGCAGCGAGTTGACGTTCTCCTCATCGTCCATGAGAGACTTGTAGCCAGCAATAGTGAGCTCCTGGTACTCCTCAGGTGACTTTTTGCTGTAAAATAGAAACAAAAGAATCACATGAGTTCAATTCATAATGAATTAAATCCTCTTCGGGCCAAAAAAGGATTGACCCTACTCCCAGTCTTAAGTTCTTACATTTGACCGCGCAACCGCTCCAGCTCCTGCTCCAGCTTTGTTATGTGCACCTTGGCCTCTTCGAGGTCGTTCTTCATGACATCGTACTGGGCATCATCCGGACAGCTCTCGCACATGAACTTGCGTACAAAGCGAATGGCATCCTCGGGCTTGTTCTGCTCCTCGTATAGCTTGATCAGCGCCTTGCTCAAAGCATCGATGACCCCGGCACGCTCCAGATACTTGCGGTATTGCACGCGTTTCGATTCAATCTGGTCAACGATCAAAGAACACCTTTGTAGATTCAATAGCATTAGCTGGGCATATCTCCGCTCTTACCGAAGTCATTTTGCCAGAGTCCGGGGGAAAGACAAGTAAACAAAAATTTATAACACAACGCAAAGGGAATGCTCAGTCGATATGGCAGGTCCGAAAGTCTTTCGACAGCACTCGAGTTTTTTCCAATTTTTGGCGCGTTCTTACAAAATCAAAAATATATTGAAAATTTTTCCCAAAACTTTTCGACGAGAGAAATTCGTCCGAACGGTATCGTTACTGACTGCCTTCTACGACTGAGCCCTGCCTCGGAGCCGTATTGATCAAACGACGACGTACGACGCCAGGCCTACCTGCCTGCCTGCTCCAGTCGGTCCGGTTGCCAGACTCGGCTAGGGACGCATACTTCCCCCGGAATGTGGGCCACCAATTGCGGCAACTGCTCGAGTGGATGGCTGGGTGGTTGGCTGGATGGGTGCTTGCCTTGTGTAATAAACTGGTACGCAGGACGAAAGGTGGGCGGCAGGCAGTCAGGATGTGTGTGGGCCCGCTAATCGTTGCCACAGTTGTTGTGGCCCCATTGTCTGCCGCTTCGTCATGGTAATGAGAGCCTCCCTGATGGTCTCCCCAGCATTATAGCCTGGCTGTCTTGTCTCTACACCGCTGGCCGGCATTGTACCCGCCGTAAGAGAAGTACAGGGTGTCAAGCCCGCCGCCTAATGAGAGCACTTGACTCGTACCGGGACTCAAGTCCATTGTTGACTCACTACCATGTAGCTTCATGTGCAGGAAAACAACCCACAGTTGGGGGTACAGGGATAGCAGTCTTACATTATAATAAATACCTGTATGAGATTATAGCAAGCATAATTTGCAGTTAAATTCAAATTATTTATCACTTCTGAATATTTACGTTTCTCTCTTTTTAGGCCTGCACCAAGTTGACCTACGAGCCGCTGGTGTTCACCAAACGCCCTCACACGCTCAACGGCAATGTGGTGTTCGGAGTGGCCACGGCAGAGGGTGAGTGCCCGGAGAGTGGGTCTGCGGTGCAGTTTGCAGCACGAGCTGGGGTAAGTACAAGGACTGGAGTAAGGAAGGTCGAATGGGAGTTAACTACTTTCATCATTCCAGCCATCGGAGCATGCCCGTGCCTTTCTGAGCTCCGAGAAGAGCTCGCTAACCGACACTGACTTCTGTCCCAAGGAGGTGCTGAAGTTCTCGCCCATTCCCACGTCCCAGTACTGCAAGCGCAGCAATTTCGAAAACTTCACATCGATCACGCAGTACGACATGGACCTGAAGTTCAATAATGTAAGTTTTACGGATATTATTAATTACACACTATACAATAATTCACCTTGATCCTTTCCTGATAGATGCCCGCCTGGTTCGAGCTGTGGTCCAACCGACTAGATCATCTGGTTTCCGCCTTATCCGCCGACAAAGTGGACAGCTTGCACATGGGCGAGGAGATCAACATATCCATGCACACACCGCACGACTACTTCAGGCTAGCAGTAGAGGTAAATGGGGCCAAGTGGCGCTTCCACCAGATCCCCTTCCTTTACAAGCTGGACTCCAAGTTCGACGCCTCCCACGAACTCACCTACGACTCGGGTCTGAAGCGCTCCTGTTCGGTGATTAGCGGAATGGTCAGCACCTTTGATGATTACCTTATTAATCTAAAGGAGATTGAGACGCGCGCACAGTGTCTAACCCTTCTGGTGGCCGATTGCTCGCCCCAGCCCCGAATGGCCGTGTTCGTCACGCCATCGCCTGAGAATGGATTGGCCGGCAACATTGGATTGCGCGTCCACATCGGACAGAATTTCTTCGATTTGCACCCTAGAAGCAACAGCAGCCAGCCCGTCACGACTGAGCCCGTCTTCATTTATCTCAACCAGGACCAAACACCACACGATGTGCGCCAGAAGCCGTACCAGTGGCCCATCGAGGCTAGCGACTATGATTTTCGGTGAGAAATACAAAATATTTTTCCAATATAACAATAACTAAGTATATCAATTCTCATACCCCATTGCAGCGTGGAGCTGAACGAGCAAAACATCCTGATCGTGGAGTGCACGCAGCTGAGTTCCACCATCCAGTTTGATCTGTACAACATCCTAAATTTCGAGATATACGGCGTGTACAAGCACCAGATGTGCGGCCTCTGCAGCAAGCCGGTCAACCGCATGCAGAACTACACGATCTGTGAGCTGGAGCCGAGCAGCACCACAACGCCCGTCCCACTGCTGCCACAGCCCTCCGCCGACGTAGTTGTAGTCGCATCCTAAGCATAATGTGTGTTTAATCTAAAATAAAAAGAAAGAAGAGGCCCAGCAGAAGGGGAGAACATGCAAATCCCAGTCAGGGCTTTGACTATTATTTATATAACTTCAATAACGAATGCTTGGTATATAATGTTTATTCTTTGTCAATAGTCAAAATGCATATTTGAAAATATATTTTAAGGACTAACATTTGAAAGTTCGTCGAAAGCAAATATCTTTCGAGAAAATAACAGAAATAATAGCAGTCTTCAAGTGCTTCATTGCTTTTAAACTTAAAAATCAAGTTAACTTTCACAGTTATCGTATAGAAGAAAAACGTAGTCAATAGAGTTCAAATAAATAAAAAGGGCTTCATTCGTAGATTGGTAGATATTTGCAGAGTTAGCGGTCCTCGTCACGATATCCGATTTGCTTCTCGCGATCGCGATGTAGCTGGGTAAGCAAGTGCATTCGCAGCTGCGGAACTGATTCCAATAGTTGGTTGCACAGCTTGCAGGTCATCGGATGGAAGAGGCCATCGCTGGAATAATTGAATCATTAGAAAGCTAATATCATAAAAGTTAAGACTGCCTTACAAGGTGCGCCAGTTGTGCAGCTCTTCGCAGTTTGACACCAGCATCATCACACTGTCGATGCGTTCCTCCTGCAGCTCTGGAATGGTGTGCATAGGAAATATGGAACGTTTGCCGAACGGCTCCGCCTGCGGCTCCACGTCCTCCAACTTCTCCCATATGTAGTCCTCGTTGCTCGTGTGCACCTCAATGTAGCTACGATCTTTGTTGAGGAGACTTCAAAGCAGAGTTCAGAAGGATTATTAGGATTAAATGACATAAGTCTCGATCTCTTACCGAAGGATTAGCTTGCGCAGCTGGTTGCATATTTTGATGCGTTCATGGACGCCCATAGTGGGAAATTCTTCGCCCTCAAAGTTAAAGAAGACGCTATCAAAATTGTAGCGCATTTGGTTGATCTAAAGGTGTACATTTAAAGGTGAAACTAAGAAATTTATAATCTCAGCCGTCTCCCTTACCAGTCGCACATCGTCCTCGAGTATTTTCACATCCAAATTGATCACCATGTCGTGCTCCTCAAAGTACGGCTGCATGGTATCAGGATTGTAGCCCAGCCCAGCCAATATGGACACATACTTGGTGCCATACCGATTGCATTTGATCTGCATGGTAGGACAGAAGAGCATGGCCATCAGAGCTCCGAATCCGTGCACGTTCGGCATCAGTGTGGTGCCGCGGGCAATCAGAGTCTGCCCATCGGTACTCTCCACCGTGGCGTGGGAAACAATCATCTGAGCGTGCTGATCCTGGGGATTGGCATCCAGAAGCACGGCGTTCACCGAATTATTATCAATTCTTACACTCTTCCACACGCCCACACGAATGGTGGACTGCATTGTGGTCTCCAGGGGGCTATAGGGTCCCTTTAGCAGCACCACCGAGTGGCATCTGTCCACCGGTGGCGGCGGCAGATCGAGATCTTTTGGCATCTGACATGAACGCAGATACTCTTCGTTTATCTGCTGACGCTCCGCCGCAGTCAAATGCCTGACGGTCTCCTGTTTGCGTGTCCGGAAGTCATGATCCATTCGGGACATGTAATCTTCGTCAGCGCGACGGGCCAGCTTCAGCTCAACCATCTTCTCGTTGAGAATACCGTCGCGCATGTGAACGAGAACGGCGGCCACATCATCGAACAGGGAGTATACCTCAACCTCGACCCGTCCGCTACTGCCGAGCGACTCGAGCATTTCGTTGGCTTTTTGGGACCACTGATTGCTGCTGCTAATTACTGACGATGGCTGCACCAGCGCCAGTCGGCACTCGAACATGCGGGGCGGCAGGTCCCCGTACTGACGCAGCAGTTCGTCTGGCATCAGCCGAAGCATCTCCATGGGAAGCAACACAATGTCGCCAAAGTCGATGAAGCGAACATAAAACTTGGGCTGGCGATTTGTTTGGTTCTCTGGTCGGATCACCATGGCACGTTGGAAGTGAGAACAGCGTTTGGCCAGCACCATCAGGCCCTTGGTGATGGCACCCGCATTTCGCACATAATTACGCAGCTGTTGCGGGCTGTTAAAAACCTCAGTCATGTTGCGAATGCACTCACCGAAGGACATCGGTTGGAAGTAGAACTTGCCGCAGCTGTAGATCTGTGACAAGTCTGATTATTTGTGGCTCCAAATACTTAGCTGGCAACTTACGTGGGTAATCTGACCAGTAATTCTCTTGTCATACACGGAGGGAAGGGCAAGAAGCTCCACGTTCACGGCCTTTGAAGGCGGAATCCAACGACCCTCAATCACGTCTCCAATCTTGCGCTGCTGAACATAGTTCATGGCGATGTTTTGTCTAATAAAATGTACGCGAATGTGGTTACATACCATAAAACAAATAATAGAAAAAGTATATGAAAGCAAACTTACTCCATGATGCGCACTGGACGACTCAACTGGTTAAGCCTCATCCTAACCGCTTTATAGACTTCGGTTTTGACGCGGCCAGGCACACGGACCACCTTGGAGCTGTTGTCACAGCAATCGTCGTTCTTGAACGTGACGAACACCTTCTGTGAGCCGTGCTGGAAGGTCACATCCATGTTCTCAGGTGGAATCTTGGCCTCCTGAAACAGTTCCTTAATTCGCCTGGTATACAGCTCACCCATGTAGCCGGGCTTGAAGTTGGTGAAGAAAACGGTGCGGCACGGATCGAGCCCTGAGATCACTTGATACATTTCACGATCCGGTTCAACAGTTGAATGCTTGGAGCGCATAAAATAGTTCGGATAGAAGGCGCCGGCAATAATAACTTGGAAAATAATCTTCTTTTCCATGTCATTCATATTATGGCTGAAGTCGCTGGGGATTGGTTGCAGGCCAAATTTCATGCACCGCTGTCGCAGTTCCTGGACCATGAGGTGCATCTCCTTCAAAGACCGCAAGGAGACATGGAATCGCTTGGCCCACTGAACGGCCGAGTCCTGCTGCAGGCTATTTTCGCACATGTTTATGTATGTCTAAAAAATATGTCAAAAAAATAAAGGAAGTTCAAATTCGCAATAATCTTTAGCAGCGCTATGAAAATTACCATGTAGATGCGCCAGATAGCCACCAAGTCGGAGCCAGAGTCATCGGCGAAAATGTAATGCATCCAAAAGGACTCGAACTGATTTCTACGTCCTGGGTCTGTATACAAACCTCGCACCGAAAGGCCAGCAGCTGCAAAAGTTTAGAAAATGTGTAATTGGATTCTTAAAGGGGGCAAAAGTTGCACTAACCAATGATGATCGCTTCGTCGAGTAAATTGAATATATATCCAAATATGATAAGCCGGCTCAGGCGAGTATCCACCGGCAGGCGTGACATGATAGTGCCCCAGTAGGTGATGTCGCCGTCCATCTCGTTGTAAACACCATCGACAGTGGGAAACAAAGCGCCCACTTCCTTGAGCAACAGTATTGTGTTTTGAATATCGGAGAGATTTGGTGGAGACAGAGCCAGTGCCAATATCTCAACCGGGGAGCCCATGCCCAGCTCCTTGGCCTTCAGCACAGAGTTCTGAAGGGGCTGTCGCAGCATCTCCGGGACACCGAACTCCAACATTTCGTGTTGGTAGAATGCCTTGGTAACCATGCGATAGACACGACCACTTCGGAGACGACCCACGCGACCGGCGCGCTGGCGACAATTGGCCCTGGAGGCCCAGGTCAGTCGGAGAGAGCTAAAGTTGGTGGCCGTATCGGTGACCAGCACCTTGGAAAGGCAGAAATCGATGACGTACGAGACATCGGGGACCGTAATGGAGCTCTCAGCAATGTTGGTTGTGAGAATGACCTTCCGGTAGCCGGACGGGGGTGGCTCAAACACATCCCGCTGAGCTTCTGCGGTCATCAGGGAGTAGCAGCGCACAGTACTAATCTTCATGGAGTTACTGTGGAGGGAAAATAATACAATTTTATACAAAATAATGAAGAAATATGGCAAAATTTGCTTACTCTTGCGAAACCATATTGGATATACTGTCTGCCATGCAGTCGATCTCATAGATGCCGGGCAGAAAGATGAGCACGGCTCCTGTGCGCATGGCTTCGGCGTAACTCACGCCAGTCTGCTTCTCCGCCTTCCGTTCCATGTTGTCAATGACCAGAATAATCTTTACCGCCGCCTTGTAGCCGTCGTCCTGGATTCGCGGCTCGTACTGTCCATCCACATCATCTTTCCACTTGATGCTAACCAGCTGATCGCGGTAGAACTTCTCAATCGAGTACTTACGTCCGTGACTGGTACTGATCACTGGCGGCATCGAGTTTTTGGTGGCAAAGTACTCAGCAAAGCCGCGAGGATCGATTGTGGCCGACATCAGGATGACCTTCACGTGGCGCGAGTTGGTTGCCAGCAGGCGACGCACCACAATAAGCAGGAAATCCATATCCTGATCGCGCTCGTGCACCTCATCGAGCACGATGTGGGTGTAGTGGGTCAATGTCTTGTTGTTAACCAATATATTCAGCAGCACTCCGGTGGTGCAGTAGAGCAGACGGGTGTCTTCCCCTGCTTCTCGGTGCAGACCCACCTGGTAGCTGCACACGGTGCGCGGTTGCCATTCGCGCTCCTCGCAAACCCTGTTCGCAATGGAGATGGCCGCAATGCGACGCGGCTGGGTAACCACAATGTTGCAGTACTGGCCGGTCCTGAAGCCCTCATCAAGAATGTATTGAGGGACCTAAAAAGATAAAAATTTTAAGTTCAAAATAACCGCTTAAAAAAAACATCTTTGCAACACTATAATCGATAATCGGTATATCGGCATTTAGTGCTGTAAAACGTTTTTGCTTTGCCGGTAGTCAGGATTGTTTACAATTTCAGAAACAATAATAATGCGCTTCGAAAGATAAATAAGATTGGATAAATGGAGTTGAACACCTACGACGACTGCTGGGAGCTGGTGCAGCGCTTCCAGCGATTGGTACACGATGGAGAGAACTTGGAGTTCGAGGTATTCTGCCGCTGCTGGCGGGAGCTGCAGCTGCAGCACCTCTTCACCTGCCAGTCGAACCACACGGAGGTGATAGCCACCACGCTGGCGGCCCTGCATGTGGCCAAGCGGTTGGCCTGCTCCCGGCGCAGCTGCGGGGACCCCTTCTCAGCCTCTCGCTCCCAGCGGATTGCTGGATTCTTTTTGCTTTACGTGATCTACCACAAGCAGCCGACACACAAGTTCGTCAAGATTGAGGTTTCACCTAGGACTTGGCAGGAGATGACCGACTACGTACTGCTCCTGCGCGAGGAGAGTCCGGAGCGTAAGGACACGCAGCAGGTTGCTCACATGTTCTGGCGCCTCGTGCAAGAGCAGGCCTTTCGCTACACGGCCTTGGACTACTGCCAGGGCCTGGACAACCTGGCAGACTACGACAGGCTGGAGGGCATTGTGGGGGCCAAGAAGCAAAAGCCGATGGTGAAGCAGCAGCGACCCAATAACGTCAGCCTGGCCTACGAGCTAGAAACAGCTCGGGAACTGGACATGGCAAGTCAGCCTTTCTGCGATCTCGAATCAGCCTACAATGCCCAGAAGCAGCTCCTGCCCGGCCAACAGCTGGCCCTGCCTCCCACCAAGATCTTTGATCAGCTGCAGGAGGTCTTTGGCGACATTCAAAAGCTGTTGGCAGGCAACAAAAATCAGCCTGCAGATCAGGCTGCGACGGATCAGAGTCCTACAAGTTCAACCAAAAACCAGCTGGAGGTGCGACAGCAAGTGCGATTGAAGGCCATGTACGGCGAGGAGAAACCGCAACAGGCGGAGGAACCGGCCGTAAAGCTGGAGGTAAACGAAGCACACCAGCGGAGAATGTCCTCGGCCACCGTGTTCCAGCGGGCACTGCCCGAGGATGTGCAGCGGGAGTACGAACTCTATGAATTCAGTGACAATGACGACGACGAGGAGGTGAATGAAGTTGCGGGCGAGGAAGGTGAAGTCACAGAGGAAGAGTTTCAGGAACTTCTCGGTTTCTAAATATAAATAATCTCTTGTATGTTAAAGAATTCTTATTCAATGTAAATAAATAAAAGTATTAAGTAAATTTCGAGAATTACGGAAATTGTATTACGGTAGAGCGGGAAATAATTATTGAAAAATATAACAATCTATGTATTTGTTTACGAAATTTTAAGTGGTGTGTTATTTAAGGATATTTTATTCCTGAGTTTTGTTCTTTCAATGCAATTGGGACCCCCACAGATATCTGGAACATTATCAAAATATTATAAAAACAAGAAAGGAAGATCACTCGGCACACTGAAGACTATTAATTAATATAATCATTAATAATCTATCCATATCTAATTTAGTATGAATTTCTTTCATATTCATATTATTATTACTAATTTAGATTTTTTTTACAAGTTGTACATATTCCTTTACATTTACCGATCGTTCCTATGGCAACTATATGATAAATCGTCTGATTTTTATGAAATTAAAAAAAAATTGTGAAGTATTATAAAATGCTTGTACCTCAAAGAATATGAAAATAGGTCGAAAATTGACAAATATATCTTCTTTTTTCTAAAAATTATATAAAGCTCAGACCCAAAAATAGATCAAGATTTGCTAAAAAACATTTATGTTCTCATTTTTTTTCTTCAAATTAACGGATTGTTCCTATAGTAGCAATATGATAGAGTTAACAGATCCGGCTCGTTCCGACTTATATAGTAGTACGAGTATATAGAATATTATTTGCAAAGTTTTATTTAGGTAGCTTCAAAACTGAGGGGCTATTCCGCGTAGAAAGACGGACATGGCTAGATCGAGTCGGTTGTTGATGCTGATCAAATATATATTTACTTCAAGGGTCGGAGATGGCTCCTTCGCTGCGTTGCAAACTTCTGACTGAAATTATAATACCCTGTAAGAGTATAACAACCCAAAAAAAAGCTTTACATCAGAAACAAATCTGCCAGCAAGCTAATAAGTTGACCTTATTGCCTGGAATAAGTGTTTTTACCATTACAATTGTGAAAGAGAGAAATTAATTTAAATCTAAATCTAAAATAAGCCGAATAATCCGAACCTCTGACAATATTAGAAGATTAAGAGAGTGGATCTGCCTTGTTTCGATTAATAGTGTCGGCATTAAAATCCCGAGGCAAGGCTTGTAGAAATGGGGCAGTTTTCAAATGCACGCGATTTGTGTGTGTTCACATTTCTGTTACAAATATGTATGCAATCTTAAAGCAAGACTCACCTGGGTTGTCTTGCCGCAACCTGTCTCGCCCTTCAGAATGACGACGGGATTAGCGTTGATCGCCGTTATGATTTCCTCCCGCTTGGCGTAGATCGGCAAGTTTTTGTCGCGGTTCAGATTGAACCTGTACTTCTTGTAGTACTCCTCGTCGGTGCGTATCTTGATATCCTCGTCGTCGACACACTCATCATCGGTGTCCATGTCGTCCAGGGTGCGACTGCGAAAGCGTTCGTCGCGCAGCAGCTGATCAAGAATCGAGTAAAATGTTTATGTTTACGCTTACTCAAATTGCAAACTCAGCTCTTTTCTCATAAGAAATTCATACCCCGTCCAAGCGCTGCTTCTCCTTGGCCACGATTTCCTCGGCGTAGTCGACGCCAACAATCTCACGTTTCAGAGGCTTGGATTCGTTGGTTTCCGTGGTCATACTGTTTACATCAGAACTTATACAGCCAGTGGAGGGTGCAAGTTCCCGCTTACACTCCTTCGAAAAGTCAAAGAAATCCATTATATCCTTATCCATAATGTTTTTTTTGTTCAATTAAATTTCCAGAAGAAAAGTTTTGTCGCCGCGTCTAAAATTAAAACGGTAAATGATAGAGATGTGATCGCGCCAACTATGAATGGAATGGGTGGAAATGGAATGGAATGGGTAGATAATTCCGCGATCACATCTATGTCATTTACCGTTTTAATATTTTTAATATATTAAATTTTACCATTAAAATAATTTAATATCTTATTTTTCAACAATAATATGGTAATTGTTTCCCCGAATATTATTACTATATCTTTGCTTTGTGTCCTGCCTGTCTCGTTTTGCGAAATTAAATTTAAGTTTTATTAAATTCTTTTTGGCAAAATAGATCGAAAAATACAAGAACTTTTATATAAAAATAATTATAAACAACTGAAATTAATTTTCAAAATATATGCAAAAGTAACAGTAAAAAGTGTACTATCGCGATAGTACAAGAATACCCTAAACGATAGTATCAGATTTTCGCAAGTTGGCAGTTCTAATTTCGATTTCGGGGAAATTCAATAGCAAAACAATTTTTTGGCAATTTTAGTTTAATTGGGCCGCAAACATGTCGCTAACTATGCGAATTTTCAGTGCCTCGCGCAATGGTTAGTGGTTTCCTGAAGCTATCATCCCACTCTCCGCGCGGTTCGTGAAATTGTTCAAAATTCCGAAGGAATCGCGTTGAGTGAGGTTATGTAAGCTTATGTCATAGCAAAACAAAGGACCAAATCGGCAATTTAAAGCTTTCCGGCGATGTTTTAAGGTGCGATTTAATGGCAAAATGACTCGCCCACAGGTCAGCGCATGTTTGGCAGCCAGGGGGCCCGGCTAATGGCCGCACGGACGGAGCCAAAAGACATCGTCGAGGTGCCCAAGGGATATGTGTATGTAAACAACAAGGAGCTGAGCATGGAGTTTGCGGACATCACGGACCGGGCGGCGACCACCATGTTCTTCGGTGAGCTCTTCCGCGGATTCGCCGTCACCCTGGCACACATCTTCAAGGAGCCGGCCACCATCAACTACCCGTTCGAGAAGGGACCTCTGAGCCCGCGCTTCCGCGGCGAACACGCCCTGCGTCGCTATCCCAGCGGCGAGGAGCGCTGCATCGCCTGCAAGCTGTGCGAGGCCATCTGCCCCGCCCAGGCGATCACCATTGAGGCAGAGGAGCGTGCCGATGGCAGCAGGCGTACCACTCGCTATGACATCGACATGACCAAGTGCATCTACTGCGGATTCTGTCAGGTGAGTGGTGGATTTACTACCGTCCCTGATCAAGATCTGGATTCAAAGTATTTTTTATTTAACGCTTGCAGGAGGCCTGCCCCGTGGACGCCATCGTGGAGGGGCCCAATTTCGAATTCTCCACGGAGACGCACGAGGAGCTGCTCTACAACAAGGAGAAGCTGCTCTGCAACGGCGACAAGTGGGAGTCGGAGATAGCCTCCAACCTGCAGGCCGATCATCTCTACCGTTAAAGTTGATTGTACCATTTAGAATTCCTTGTTTAGAACGATTTTCCAATTAAAGATCGTTGCCCTGGCTGCGTCTTAAGCGATTGTGTTGTTGTGCAGTGATATACAAAATATCAAACAGAATACAATCAAGTTGTTTAAATTATGGCAAGCGGTTAAGCTGATCAATGAAAATGGGAAGTTTTCCCTTATTAAAATGTCAGAGAATTAATTATTTCATTCAAAGAATCCTGTACTTTGAGCACTTTAGTACTTTAGATCGCAACTCAATCTTTAACCGATTTTTACTAGTTATTTATTTATTTATTTATATAAAGCTATCGAGATGCTTTACTAGTTAAAAATCCACAATTAATATGAATTTAAATAATTTATTTATGTTAAACGCCTTCTGAGGCTACAAACGAAAATCTAACATTTAAAATGAACACATTTAATGGTTTACTGTCCCGGCCCTGCCAGGCTCTTCTCCATGAACTTCTTCTTGGCGAAGCACGTCCACCACTTGTTGGGCTTGCCATCGTCAGTGCTGAAGACCTTCTCCACCACCCGGTTGCCGGTTTCGTGGCGCAACTGCAGGAGGTACTGCCGCATTAGGTCCGCATCCTGGGCGGATTGCGGCTTGGCATAGACGGCGTTTAGCGGGAAACCGGCGTCGCCGGGTATGTCGAACTTGGAAATGGCCAGGCTGTACATGTCCTGCTGGCCCTGAGCCTTGTTGGTGCAGCGATTAAGCCTCTTCAAGCACTCGGTTATGTACAGAGTCACGTAGATGAGCACACGATCCACGTCGGACTGAAAAGGAACGTTTTATTAGTTGCTTTAGTCCTTATAAGTCCTTCAAAGCCCGGCTCACCTTGATCTCGTACGTGCGAAAGAATACATTGGCTTTGAAAAAGTACAGTGACTCATCGATGATGTCGCTCTCCACATTGGCGCTGGGCGCTGGTCCTCGCACCTGCGTCCTCAGCGGCAGGATGGCCATGTTGCCCACCTGATGGCGGGACTCTGTAATCTTCGAGTGGTAGGCCTGTAAACATGGAAAATGGTAAGAGAAATGTTTGTCTTTCGGAAAAGTGCTGGCCTGGCAGGGGCCATTGACACGACCTAATAAACACTCCTCTCCTGCTTTTCGACTGGCTTTAACCGAGACGACCTACTCACCGGCATGTTAAAAGTTGTAAAAATGATTGTATAAATCAATGTCTTAAATGCTTTGTGTTTTTGTTTAAATTTTTACAGAAAAAACAGATTTGTAGGCGTCCCACCTGCTTTTCAGTGTGGCTGCCTTTTTTCAATTAACAAATCCCACGTGAATCGGTGAAGCTTGGGGTTCTTTTTACTAAGGTCGCTTGGTCATACTTATTTTAAAAGGCACGCAATTTAAAAATACTTTCAAAAACTTGTTAATAATAACAATTACCTTGTAGGAATAACACTAAAATGGCATCCCAAACCTGCCTTAACTGTCAAATAATTTACTGGACATCTCGAACTGAAAACTAAAATTTTCAATGTATGCCGCGCACCTAAAAGAATTTGCTTTGGGATCCTTCACACTCCAGGGATCAAAATAAAGTTGCCCGCAGAACGTGACCAACATCGCCGGTCCAATAAGCCAAAAGAACTGACATGGCCTATAAGAACGTCTGTTTGGAATTGGAGACGCCAAGCACTCCGGAGGCTCCAACTGTGGCGGTTCCTCCACCAACTTCTGTCGCCACTCTGCGGGCCAGTGCCACGGAGTTCGTGCCACAGGTGCCACTAGCCAGCGAGCGAGTGCCAACCGAATCGGAGGATGAGCAGGAGGATTACTCGGACGAGGAGAGATATAATGTGGAGCGCACTACCATGAGTCTTGTGAGTCCGGGGTTTTCCATTTTTTTTATCGGATTAATAATACATTTATACACATTTTGTAAATTTTTTTTATATTTTCATTTCGTTTTAGCCCAAGCCCGCAAGCTATGGACTCCGCTTTTATAATAGTCATTACGAGCCCGAAAACGGGAGCGACAGCCACTCCGTGGAGGCGGAGAGGAAGAGAAAGTTTAGCTATCGGACTCCCAAATTTCGACCGAACCTGGCATCAACCGGTCGTGTTCCGAAGGTCGAAGCAACATTTTTGGCCTCAGCAAAGCCTCCCAAGGAGCTTGCGAGCGGGCAGCCGCACTTCAAGGGTCCCTACATGCCGCTCCTCCAGCACCGCATCGCCAATGCCGATGCCTATGGTCTCATCCGGACCCCCAACGAGCGGAGCAGCATGATGCTGGACGACATGGTCAAGCAGCTGGCCCGCCTGGACCACTGTCCCTTCAATCTGAACACGTTATTCCGAAACAGAGGCCCACAAAATCCCTTATCCTAGATGCCGGGGCGTCAGGAGTCAATTTTTCAAATTGTAACAGTTTACAAAGTTTACTGATCAAAGGTGACGCTGATCTTTCAGTCGTCGATTCAATCAGTTCTTTCAGTTGTTTAAAACAGTTGCTAGCGTTTGCAAAAGTATAAACCTAAAATAAAAATGGGTAAAAAATATAAATCAAAGTCGATGGGAAGCCAAAAAAAGAAGGTGAGTGTTGGCAAATCTGATCTAATAAGCGCAGAGGATCTGAAAGGTATTGGACCCTTTTACCAGAGATTTTATTACAAACCCTCCATTTTCCTGCTAGGCTGCCTCGAAGGAAGACCCTGAGACTGCAAAGGCTAAGAAATCAAATGTCGGTGATGCAAAAACCACTAAGCAGAAGGATGAACCTTTAATGGTCACGACGGAGAATGCCGAACCCTCTGTAGTGACGAAGAAAGAGACCGATAAGCACTTGGAGCAAGTGGCGGCCATTGCCATAATGCCGCTACGCCTGGACCAGCAAATCCAGGGCATCAAGGCCATCCAGAAGCAGCTCTTGGAACTTCACCGGCAGCAGGTGATGATGCTAGAGGACTGCACCAACCTCCTTCAGGAACTGAATGCCATCGAGCCGCGCAATGATATGGAGGCAAAGTTGGTCGTGGACACGTTCGTCGAGGTCAAAGACAAGCTATCAGATGTCTTTGGGCACTTTCTGCCCGCTCAATTGAATATTTTGAAGCAGGTGTTGGGAAAGTCCAAGGAAATTAAGCACAACTAAATATTTATAACATGAATAAAGCAAGATGACATTACTCTCAATTTCCATAGAAAAAACGTATTCAAAGTTTCTTTTATTTGAAACCCGATAATTTTATGGTTCGATAACTTTGGTTATCGTTTGGTTACCATCTCTTTGTAATAGCGCGTAAATTTGTAAAATCTTGTAAAGTTAGAATGAATCCTCCGCCGACCCGGGGCCGGGCTCCCTCTCGTTTTGTGCGTGGGCGTGGCCGTGGAGGCGGCCCCTACCGTCCATACTTTTACTTTCGGCGCAACGGTCGCGTGATCCCTGCACGCGGCAATCGACAACCAAATCAGGAACAACCTGACCCTGGAGCCGGCGCAACTGCTGACCCGCCGGCTAACCGGCAGCCGAGAGGGTGGAACCGTCCATCCAACAGGCGGGGTCGCGATGTCAATCTGGACTGCAGCTTCCTGCGGCCGGAGAACTATGCCGCTCCGGAGGACGGACTCCAGGTGCAGAGCATCGCGGTGGACAATCCGCGAGCGTATCCCGGCTGGCGGCTGTACTTCCTGCGTGAGAACTATGAGGAGGGCAACGAGCATGCTCGGAGGATTATGGCGGTGGAAGCGCA